>JAKTTS010000098.1:0-37109 GCA_030560485.1 Ascoidea tarda (nom. inval.)
AAGATTTCAAACGCTACCGATATACACAACATCAGATTCCAGAACAAGAACTAGAATGTTGAAGTACACACCAGAGCATGCGTATTGTAATGTGTCGTTTTATGGACCATTGATAGCACCCAATACAACATTCTGTGGAATGCAGATTTTGGCTAATAGTGATACTACAGGGTCGTTTAGAATTGCAGCAACTGGAATTATTGAGGAAATCGATAGTTCAGTTGAAATTGTCAAAAAGTTGAAACTAGTTGGATATCCTTATAAGATATATCGAAATACGGCATTTATAAAAGACATGTTTACGACGTCGTTGGAGGTTGCGAAATTCGAAGGAGCTTCAATCAAAACAGTATCAGGAATCCGTGGAGAAATTAAAAGAGCATTGTCGAAACCCGATGGATATTTTAGGGCTACGTTTGAGGACAAAATATTGATGAGCGATATAGTATTTTTGAGGACATGGTATCCGGTGAAGATTAAGAAGTTTTATAATCCGGTGACATCATTGTTGATAAGAGATAAAAAAGAATGGAAGGGAATGAGGCTAGTGGGAAAGTTGAGAGCCGATTTGAATCAGAGCATTGAAATGAACCCCAATTCGAGTTATGAAAAAGTGGCCAGAGAAGAGAGAAGATTCAATCCGTTGAGGGTGCCCAAGTCGTTACAAAAAGAATTGCCCTTCAAATCACAAATGGTCCAAATGAAACCACAAAAGAACAAAACTTACATGCAGAAAAGAGCTGTGGTGTTGAATGGAGGCGAACGAAAGGCCAGGGACATCATCCACAAGGTGTCGACCATCAGAAAAAACAAAGACGAGAAGAGAAAGGCCAAAAAATCAGAGAAGAACAAGGACAGACTCAAACGACTTGAAAAGAAGAATGCGATGATCGACGAGAAGCAGAAGGAACGCAAGAAGGAGTTCTTTGCCAACAGCGGCAAGAAGAGGAAGCTCTTCTCCAGCGACTCGGATGCCTTTGGTAAGAAACGACGCAGCTGAAGCAGCACCGGCAGCACCGGCAGCTGTAGAAACACGTAGAAATCCATTGAATAAACCTTAAAAGCACTCTCCACAAAAGCAGTTTCGCGTTTTTCCCAATCCGGAAGCAGGAAGGTTTCAGCTGCGCGGGTGGAAAGCTCTGTGGATCGAAATATAAGAGAAGATGATCAGAGATGATCAGAAGTAATTAGAAGTAATCAGAAATAACCAGAAATCAGAGAAAGAAGTACTTCTGCTGGATACGCTGCACAGCTCTCGACAGTACACGATTGCTCTTTTGAATACGCTGCAAGGTCTTGCTACTTTTCCACATTTGCATCTCCATATTGCCGCTTCTCTTACTAACCACCCACAACTCAACAATGGGAAGAAGATTGCCAAACAGACCCACTGCTGAGCTAGGAACAGGTGCTGGATTACCTGCTGGAAAACGACCAAGGTCTATCAAAGATCCTCTTTCTACCTTGCTAAAGCCCTTCCATATTCCAATAAAGTTGAGGTCTTCGAACATCCACTCAAACTTGCCCTTACGAAAAACGCGAACAAGGCTAATAAACTACTCTGAAGACCAGGCAAACGTAAATGGCAGAAATGACGACTCATTCTCAATCAACGAGTTCAGCAGATCTGTCAAGAAAATCAATGCTTTGCATCCAAGAAGAATTCTCATAAATGCTGATTTCAATAGCAGCATTCAAATAACCTTCAAAAAGTCTTTTACAGTGCCTTTCACTAATCAAACAAGAAAAAATATCAACACCTTCAGTCTAAATCAACCTCCTCCTCCCTTGGGCACAAGGCGAAAGCCAGTATTACTACCAAGACCTTTGTTTGATCCCAATGATGAATTTGCAATAGTTCTATACGATCCAACCATCGATGTATTTCCCACGATACCACCACCTGCTCCGGAAGCTTCTTCGTCTGAATCCTCTTCTTCGATAGAGCTAATTGACGACAACCAATCCGTCAGTGAAAATGAGAACAATTCTGTCCTTGAAAGACCTTCAAAAAGAAGAAAGGTTCATAAAAGCCTTGCTGAAATTTTAGGCATAAACAAGAATCCTGAAGATGTCATCAAAAATGCTCCCAATGTCCCTGTAATAATAGACCCCAAACTAGCAAAAATATTGCGTCCACATCAAATATCCGGTGTCAAATTTCTCTATCGTTGTACTGCTGGTCTAATAGATCCTCGAGCTCGAGGTTGTATAATGGCTGATGAAATGGGTTTAGGTAAAACTCTACAATGCATAGCGTTGATGTGGACTTTACTTAAACAAGGCCCAAGAGGCAAGAAAACAATAGAAAAAGCCATAATCGTTTGTCCTTCATCTTTAGTCAAAAATTGGGCCAATGAAATCGTTAAATGGTTGGGTGAAAACACTCTAACTCCATTGCCAATTGATGGAAAATCAACCAAAGGTTCAGATGTTGCAACTGTTATAAGCCAATGGGCTCTTGCAACTGGCAGAAATATAGTTAGACCCGTTCTAATCATATCCTACGAAACTTTAAGAAGAAACGTTGACAAATTTCAAAACACAGAGATTGGCTTGATATTGGCTGATGAAGGTCATCGTTTGAAAAACGGTGAATCATTAACTTTTACTTCTTTAAACTCTTTGAACTGTAAGAGAAGAGTGATACTATCTGGTACTCCAATTCAAAACGATTTATCCGAATATTTTTCTCTATTAAGTTTTTCCAATCCTGGTTTACTTGGAACAAAAACAGAATTTAAGAAACTCTATGAAAACATAATTTTAAGAGGAAGAGATGCTGATGCCACTGAAAAAGAAGTCGAAAAGGGACAAAAAAAATTGAATGAATTGACTCAAATTGTATCAAAGTTTATAATAAGAAGAACAAATGATATCTTGTCAAAATATTTGCCCGTTAAATATGAGCATGTGGTTTTTTGTACTCTATCTCCAATGCAACAAAAAATCTACAACTATTTCGTCACTTCTCCCGAAATCAAAAAATTGCTAAGAGGTGTTGGTTCTCAGCCTTTAAAAGCTATTGGTATACTAAAAAAACTATGCAACCATCCGGATTTACTAAATCTAACTGAAGATATTGAAGGTTGCGATTACTTAATCCCTGATGACTACGTCAGCTCAACTGCAAATAATGGCAGAAATAGAGAAGTCCAAACTCAATATTCTGGGAAATTTTCAATATTAGAAAGATTTTTATACAAAATTAAAAGAGAAACTGACGATAAAATTGTCTTAATATCCAACTATACTCAAACTTTGGATTTGATTGAAAAAATGTGCAGAATTAACAGATATGGTGTTTTGCGATTAGATGGAACAATGAATGTTAATAAGAGACAAAAACTTGTTGATAAATTTAACAATCCTGAAGGTAAAGAATTTGTTTTTTTGTTAAGTTCAAAAGCAGGTGGGTGTGGTATCAATTTAATCGGAGCAAACAGATTGGTTTTAATTGATCCAGATTGGAATCCGGCTTCAGACCAACAAGCTTTGGCCAGAGTTTGGAGAGATGGGCAAAAAAAGAACTGCTATGTTTACCGATTTATTTCAACAGGAACAATTGAAGAAAAAATATTCCAGAGGCAATCAATGAAATTGTCGTTATCCTCATGTGTTGTTGATGAAGCTCAGGATGTTGAGAGATTATTCTCAGCAGATAATTTGAAACAATTGTTTGAATTTTCACCCAATCTTGTTTGTGATACACACACTACCTATAATTGCAAAAGATGCAAGAATGGAAAACAATTTATTAAATCACCAGCAATGCTTTATGGTGATTCGACAACATGGAATCATATCAATCATGAGGGGCTAAATAATATCCAAGATTCTCTCTTGAAAAATGAGTTCAATTTCAATGATATAAGCTTTGCATTTCAATACATTTCGCATTGATTGGATATTCAGACAAATGTGCATAAACTGGGTTTTTATTTTTTTCTTTTGTGTTATAGATAGATAGATAGATAGATAGATAAGGTAAGGTAATTCATAAATAAAATAAATAAATAAATTGCAACTGTAAAGTAAGACTCTGTAGAATTTACTTATTATTTTGTGTAAAATAAAATGCATTATCTTATTGTTATTACAAAGACTACAAAAAAGAAAACAATTTTAAATAGTAAAATATGTTCATACATAAAATTTTCATAACAAAATCCAAACCATATACATGGAGAAACAGAAAACAAAAAAAGACGTGAAACAACTAAAAAAAAGAATTGTAAAAGAAAACATTAATATTTATTTTGATTTTCATTAAAACAAATTTAAGCATCTTTTCTGGTGATCTTAATTCTAACAGCTTTGGTTTGGGTATAGTTGTCCAAGGCTTCAGCACCCATTTCTCTACCAATACCAGATTGGTTGTAACCACCAAAGGGAACCATTGGGTGGAAATCGTTATAAGTGTTAATCCAAACGGTACCAGAAGATATTCTGTTAGAAACATCAATAGCTTTGTTAATATCAGTGGTGTGGATACCAGCAGCTAAACCGTACTCGGAGTTGTTGGCCATTTCAATTAAATCGTTGATGGAAGAGAATTTTGTTATAGTGACAACAGGGCCGAAGATTTCTTCTCTGACAATTCTCATGCTTTCTTTAACATCAGCAAAGATGGTTGGCTTGATAAAGTAACCCTTGGTACCTAATCTTTCACCACCACAGATTAATCTAGCACCTTCTTCTTTACCAACTTTAACATAGGATAAAATCTTGTCAACTTGCATTTGAGAGGTTTGAGCACCTTGGAAAACTTCTTCGTCAAATGGGTTACCAACTTTAACTTTGGCAGCATCTTTAGCAAATTCGGCCAAGACTTTGTCGTAAACAGAGTCTTGAACGTAAACTCTTGAACCTGCGCAACAGACTTCACCAGAGTTGTAGAAAATACCCAATGAGATGTTGGCAACAGCTTGTTCAATGTCAGCATCAGCAAAGACAATGTTTGGAGATTTACCACCTAGTTCCAAAGTGACTTTTTTCAAGTTTGAGTCGGCAGCGGCCTTCATTATAATTCTACCAGTGTTGGTTGAACCGGTGAAAGCGATTTTCTTAATCTTTGGGTGAGTAGCAATGGCAGAACCAGCAGTTGGGCCAAAACCATTGATGATGTTTAAGACACCTGGTGGGAAACCAGCTTCGTTAAGTAATTTGCAAGCATATAAGGCAGACAATGGAGTGGATTCAGCAGTTTTCATGACACAAGTGTTACCAGTAGCGAGAGCTGGACCAATTTTCCAGGACCACATGAGTAATGGGAAGTTCCATGGGATGATTTGACCACAAACACCTAAAGGTTCTCTTCTGGAATAGGAAAAGTGGGAGTCGCCAGATTCAACAACCTTACCGAAAACCTTGTCAGCCCAACCAGCACAGGATCTGATGTAATTGGCCACTAACGTAATGTCACCTCTGGCTAAGACAATAGCCTTACCGTTATCTAAGGATTCAATTGATGCTAAAATTTCCAAGTCTCTCTCAATCAAGTCGGCCAATTTGCTTAATAGCTTGCCTCTGACAGCTGGATCTTGGGTAGCCCAGTTGGTCTTTTTGAAAACGTATTCGGCAACGTCGACAGCAATATCAACATCTTCAGCAAAACCCTCGTAGACATCAGTGATCTTTTCTTCGGTTGATGGATCAATGACCTCGAAAACCTTTCCGGATTTGGAAGGAACAAATTCACCGTTGATGAACAAACCGGTTGGTTGGTCGTAAACAATACCATTTGGCAATGTAATTTTTTGGGATAAAGGTAAGCCCATTGTGATTGAATATAGATGTCAAGGTAACAGAATATGAAATGAATAGTAATGAAAGTGTACTATAGTTGAGAAGTATGGGATTATGGATGTTATGAAGAAGTAAAAACAAAGCTGAAAATAAAAAAAACAAAGGGAATTGGAAAGGTTTTATATTGAAGGAAAGGAGATTTGAGAAAAAGGAAACTGGGTGGAAGTGGTCGAAATGAAGACACAACCCCACTTTTTCACAGCTGAGAGTAATTGTAAACAGTCGCAGCACAACAATTTAGCAGCTAGAGCCAAAAGGCCCCAGACGAAAGACCGGTGTTGTTAAGGTTGTTGAGGCTGTTGAGATTTGCCCAAGGTCGAGCACTTTGGAGGTGAAGCAGCACATCAGACCCAAACCAGCAGCTCCCACGCCCGACGCTGATTGGCCCGTTGGCGCTTGCTGGAGGTGGTTGCGAGCACATGCACGTGCTGCTGGAAAACTGGGGTAAACACACCTGCACAAGGACTCCGCAGCTTCCCGGAGTAACAAACTTAGCGCAGGGCGAGGAGCTGGGGCTGTTGGGGAACATATGTGTTGCGTTAGTATGTGCTTTTCTTACGAGGCCTGTTGCCTCTCCCGACCCCTCTGGAACTCTGATTTCGGACTACAGAACGGAGTTTTTGCTCGCCTTTTGACTGGAAACTCAAATCCTGCATCCACCACCGGCTCAACAGCTCGATAAAACTAAGAAAAACTCCATTCTGAGCGTTTCACAGAACTGGATCAGAGCAGAATCAAAGGAGAAAAAAAAGAAAGATCAACACACAAACCTTAGGCTGAACTTCGCTTGTTTTTCAAGAGGTTTTTGAAATGGTTACAGCGAGGGAGTGGTTATGGGCCTGTTATGGAGCCTGTGGTTACGGCTGTAACCTTATTGTCCATTTTTGTTGCAACTCGACTGATTGCACAAAAAGGAATTCTTGCTACTCTTTTGGTACGAGTGCATTCTCACTTGCAAATGTTGGAATCTCGCCTGGCTGTGCTGGAGATACTGTTTCAATGCTGCAGTATCGTCCATACACTGCGGATGGCTAGTGTGATGGGGGATATATTTTATCTTTAGCCCGGAAATACTGGTCCTTTCTTCAAAACCACAACAGACAACCAACTCTTTGTTTGTTTTCAACAGTCTCACCGGCCTTATTTCAAGCATTTGGACCAACCCCAACGCATGCCTAATAGAGAAACTCCGAAGCAGCCTTGCGAATATCTTGTGGATGCGTTTTAGCATTGTTAACACACTTGAGCACGATTGCAGTATATATCCAATCATCAAATAATCAATGTGTAATCAATGTGTAATCAAAACCAGTAATTTTCTACTAATCAACAGCCCAACACTTAGTTACAAAATGCTGGAGAACTGAGTTTTCGGCTTCCTTGAACTGCTTCACATTGATTAAGTAAAACCCTTTGTTTCATTTCAATGATCAGCTCATCGCTTTTTGACTTTGTATTTTTCTTTTCACAAAGCTTACACACAGGCTCCTTTTTAGAGGTGGGCTATTCAAACTCATATTCCCACAGGAGTGAGCCTTCTGGTGCAATATTGATGGGTGGTTATTTGGATCTGTGCAAAATTTCTTCTTGTTTTCATTAATTTATTACTCTTGAGGTTATCAATGCAATCCCCAAGTATTCTATAGTAGTTATGAATGAACTAGTGGAACTTTATGATTATATGATTATATGATTATATGATTATATGATTATATGATTATATGATTATACGTTTAGATGTTTATGTATACTTTTTATATAAATTTTTATTCATATGTATCTTTTTATCAACTGAATTAGTTTCCTTCAAAGGAATAATCACCACTAATCCATCTATTAACCATATCCAACGAAACCTTTGGTTGATCAAATGGAACCATATGTCCAGCATCGAAAATTCTTAGAAATGTGAAATTTCCATAATTCCTAAATGATCCTCCATGTTCCTTCTCACTGCCACTGTTATTATCACCATTCTTATCTGGCAAAAGATGATAATCTCTAAACTGCTCTTTTAGAAATTTATTATGATCTTTATAATCCAAATCTAATGACCATGCCTCATTGCCCAACCAATTACAAATATAGTCCTTATCCCCAGCATATAATAATACTGGAATATCCCGGTCTAGTAACTCTGCAACATATTGCTGATGAGGTTTAATCAAATCTCCCGTAAATGTAAACGCTTGAAATACTGAATTCGAACATGACACAAACTTATCAACCTCTGATCCCAATGCCTCCTTGACATAATCCAAATTCAAATAATCTTCAATGTACGAAAATTCTTTATAACACTCATCATTATTTTCGCCTTCATCGCAGTATTTCCTTATATCATATGGATTCAAATTTTTCTTGTTATACGCATCGTTAAATTTGCCTTCACAATAAAACTGGGCAGGAACACATGAAAATGCATTTAAATTTTTATAACAGTTTCGAACCAACTTGGCGCAAAATGGATATGAATTGGTCATATCATTGCATTCTCGATCCGTCAATACTTGCTTATACCCTCCTAATCCACATGCCATTGGCTCGTAGAAATTGTACTGAACCAATGCATCTGTAAATCCATTTCCAATCATTATAGAGCTCAAATTGAAACTGCGGTCTTCTCTATTGATTATCTCAGATCCAAACCTTGGTAGATAATGTCCTCCATATGATTCTCCTGCCAAATGAAATTTATTGTTGAGAAAATTTGGAAATTTTTGAAAGAACAATTCTAAAAAGACAAACACATCCAATGAGGCAGCATCTGTACTCGATACAACATTTGATGATTTGGAATACGAATACCCAACACCGATAGGCTGCTCAAGAAATATAACGCTCGCATTGTTATTCCACGAGTATTTGTTATAAACTGGATTTAAATTGGAATCAATAGATGATGGTCCTAGTTCAAAAAACAACCCCGTCATTGAACTGCACCCTGGTCCACCATTTAGCCATAGTATTAATGGATCATTTACCGGATCATTTCTACTCTCGAAAAACCAATAAAAAAAGTGCTTATCTACTGATTGTATATCTAAATAACCAGAGTATTGATTAACATCAGGATCGATTCCAAGTATCGCTGGATTATTTTTCTTGATTCTTAATGAATAGTCATTGAATTGATTGATCTTTATCACTGAATCCCATTTTGTATTGTCTTTATCTTGATTTGGCGTGCTCTTTTGCTGCATTACCTGATGTTCAAGTACCCCATTTTGCCTTTGATAATCTAAATTGAAAACATGATTTGCTGGAAATGAATCTATAGTACTGATAAATAGAGTAAAGAGAGAAAAAAACAAAAACAAAAACATATTTTGTATCTTTGATTGCAGTCGTGATTGTAATCACTAACAAGGTTACAAATGATGATAATAATGATAATGATAATGATAATGATAATGATAATGATAAGGAAAAAGGATAAGGAAAAAGGATAAGCCAATTTTGTTTATGAGCGATGGCTGCACCTAGCACGTGAAACAACCGAAAGTAAGCGTTATCAACAATTGTCTTTTAACCTTTAAATTGACTTAAAATAAACCAGTTTTTTCATTTAAATTTCCTGATTTAGAATTACAAAAGTGTATTTTGCTGTTCCAATTGAAGAAATTATAATCGTGTTTTCAGTATTTGAGTGTGTTAGTATCGATACAAATACTGGTGAATTATCACTACTTATTTTTTTAGAGAGATACTTTTCATTTACTTATGGTTGTTTTTTTATTTTTATTTTTATCTTCTTTTTTGTTCTCTGATTTGATTTGATTTGATTTGATATTTATTAATTATAATTTGACCAAGATAATGTTTAAATGTTTCTTGATAAACCAATGGAATTCTCTTTCCCTATTAGTGGATCACCAAGCGTTTTCATTTTGGATTGTCATAGAAAATGTTCAATTATTTTTCTCTAGTTGGAATCAATTTAGATTATTAACTCGTTATGAAATTAATAATTTATATATGCTTAATTCTTTGATTTGTTTTGTTTCGATGATACTTTTTTGTTCAATAGATGGGTTTTTAAAAAAGCAATGCGTTTCTGCATATACCTGCAGATTTCTGCATGTAACGTTTTTCCTCATCTTTTTTTGATGAGCTTCGAAAAACCGATCTAAAAATATTTTTTGTCAAAAAGTGATGGAAAACTTTCGAGTTTTTGAAATTAATATTATTTGCAATATTTTTTGCCTTGATCATAGTTGTTTTTCATTTCTCTTGGTTTGTAGACAGAATCTTTGACAATTGTTTTTGAGATCCAAAGTCTAGTGATTTGGATACGGGTCAGACCATTTAACAGATTCAGGAGTCAAAATAAGTTTCAAGAAAGGTTTTCAGAGAAAAGAAACTAATTTTTCTTTCTAATTTCATTTTAGGATGAAAAAAAAAAAATAAAGCCCAATGAAAAATCAAAGTCTTTATACTAAATATTTTGATTTCGATTTTGATTTATCCTTTAATTTGTCTAGTTTTTCGATATGTTGGAATCAGCGGTAGGAGGATCTACATTAAAGTGATATAAATTTTATGCCATTTGATGATATGTGTGTATTTTTTTTTGAAATAGAAGATTATGAATTGATAGTATTTAATATGAAAGTATGCAATATGCTAATATGATAGGTTTGGTGTGTTTATATTACAGCTTGATTCCCATTATGTAGTTTTAAGAAGCTGACTAATCTCTAGTAAGATCCACCACAAATTTGAACTTTGAGATTGTCCAAGTAGGCAACAGTAACACTAGCGCCACCGTTAATCACACAGTCGTAGTAGTAGTCCCAATATTGCTCACTGGATAAACCGCAGACACAGGAGTAAGTGTCTTGAAGGCCACCACAGCGCTGCAACTGAGCAGTTTTAAGATTCTCACAGGACTCTTTGGAAGCGCTGGAGAAAGCAGCAAACAACAAGGCAGATGAGAGTAAGGTGGTTGAGAATTTCATTATGTTCGACGAGATAAGCGCTGCAGTGTTGTTGAAGAGAGGCAATGAAAAAGTTGCTGTGTTGAATTCGAATTGAGGAGCGATTTTGTTTCTTTATAAAAGCAGCGTTTATCTCTTTCAGACCCACTGCTCTGGTTGGCAAAGGGTGTTTTGTGCTGGCTGAGAGCAAGCTCAGTAATGTCTCGTTTTCGAGGGTGTATTTGGCTTTGATGGAACGCATAAGCGTAGAATATCCTACTGATGCGGGGCCGGGTTTTTGTGCTTTGATTTTCCGTTGGATGTTTGCAAAAACGGCTTTTTCTTGCTTTTCGGTTGGGCTTTTTCTTTTCGACCACTGATACGATTTTGTTCTGGAAAGCAGTTGTTCTTCCATGAGAAATCTGTCCTTAAGCCTGGGGTATTATAGTGAGCAAGTCATTGATATCAGCGATGACAGTGATACCGATGCTGTTTCTACCAGTAAAACTACTAGCACTTACATAAAGAGCCTCAGTTCAGACTTAAACACTCCAAGCTCAAGAACAAGAAATAGTAAAAGAGTACAGTTTCTAATCTCTCGGATTAATCGCAAAAGAAAGCATGTTTCCCTGGATGAGCCCTTCATCGATATAAGTGACGATACTGACACTCTGGACAATGATAACAATGTTAAGCACATACGCAGCATAATCAAAAAACACAGACTAAATAAGATTAAAAAACAGAACAAAATACGACTGAACCAAATAAGATCAATCTCGCTGAAATTTCCTTCAATTGAATCCTCAAATGATAGCTATATCGATATCGACAGTGATACCGATAATGATAATGATAATGATAATGATAATGATAATGATAATTATAATGATAATTATAATGATAATGATAATCATAACATAATCAAAAGCAAAAGCAAAAGCAAAAGCAAAACAAAAATAAAAAATAAAAAAAGAGTGTCTTTTACCAGCATTAGTAGAAATGAAAATTCAAGCAAATATGAAATCAATGCATATAATAATAGTAATGCTATTGATAATCTTCAACTTTTAAATCTAAAAAAAGAACTAAAACCTTCTAAAAAGTTAAAAAGAGTAAAAAAGATAACAATTCAAAACAATTCAAATAATTCAAATAATTCAAATACATTGAATAAATCTGAAAACTTTCAAAAAAATTTAGCTAAACCTGAAAGCATTCTTGACAGCTCAATTCAAATTAATCCGCAAAATCCAATTAAATCCGTTGAGACTATTTCAATTGATGAGATAATCAATCAAATCATAAATAACTCTTATGATGATTCAACTAGCAACTCTGATTCACATTCTTTCTCAGTTGAAAATAATATCATCCCCATTTCAAATGACCCAACGGATCACAAAATCAATGATAATATAGACAACTCAAATGGAATTCTCAATAATAACCCCCCTTCAACTAATAATCAGATAATCAACAAATCTAACAATGAAATTGTAAATCATTCAATAAATCGTCATCAAAAATCAGAGAAAACACAAAATCCAAATTCAAATTTAAATAATTCAAGCGACGACGACTTAATTAAAGACTTTAATGATGACATAGATGAGATTATAAATCATCATTTAGTTGATAACCCAGATCTCCGCAATCCTAAGCATCTCGATAGCATTGTAAATAATGACTCTACTAAAACAAATCAAACTAACTACAAACCAAAATTTAATAAAATTAATGAAACTAGCCAAATTAATGAAATTAATGAGATTGGTGAGACCGAAGATTTTATTGATATCGATGATAGTTCATCTGACAACTTAGTTGCAATTTCAAGCGATGAGTTGAATAGTAACGAAAGAAAATTTGGTGATTACAAATCCTACTTTGTTAATAAACAATTGAAACAACAAAAGGCTGACCAAGATTTTGTCAAATGGCAACAAAAGAGAACCCCAAATAACACAAGTTACATTCCTATTTTCAAAAATTGTATTGTATATATCAATGGCTACACTAATCCAAACTCTCAAACACTTCGTAAATTAGTGACCCTATACGGAGGAAAATACTCTTCTACTGAGAATCCTATGGTTACTCATATCGTAGCGACTAAATTAACTCCGAGAAAACTAACTCTACTAAAATATCGTAAAGTTGTTAAACCAGAATGGATTGTTGATAGTATAAAAAATCAAAATTTAATGGATTGGAGAATCTATAGTCTATTAAATTCAGTTACTATTGAATATGGTCAACTGAAATTATTAAATCTTAAAATTCAAACTCAAAATACCATAATTCAAGAAAACGAATTTATCAATAATAATAATGATAATAATAATGATAATAATAATGATAATAATAATGATAATAATAATAATGATAATAATAATAATGATAATAATAATAATAATAATAATAATAATAATAATAATAATGATAATAATGATAATTGCAAACTAAATATTGAAAAAGGCAGTAAAATAGCACTCAATAAAGAAGAAGATTTTGATCATAATAAAAAAAGTGAAAGTTCCAACGGAATTGATATTTCCAGCAAAAATGAGGTTTTGAATACTAAGAAAACTTTCAGTGAAACAAAGGTTCCTGATAAAACAACTGTTCATAATAACGTCCCTAATCAAAAAGGCTATTTTGATAAAGAAAAAACTTGTAATCAAGAAAAGCAAGTGCAACAGAATTCTATCATTTCTAAAAACATTGACTCAAAGAACCCAGAATTTCTTAAGTACTACTTTTCAAATTCTAGATTACATCACTTGAGCACCTGGAAATCTGATCTTAAATCAGAGTTTGTAGAAAAAGCAATCGAAGTAAATGTACAAAAAAATAATTTATTGAAAATGAAAACTTCTGCCTCTACCAGTAATTCCATTGTACTTCATATTGACTTTGATTGTTTTTTTGCAAAAGTTTCTTCTTTAAATTATCCAAATATTGATTTTGAGAAATTTCCTGTTTGTGTTTCTCATGGCTCTGGCACTTCTGATATTTCCTCTTGCAATTACGTTTGCAGAAAATTTGGTGTTAAGAATGGCATGTGGGTTCAAAATGCTAAAAAGATATGCCCAAATTTGATTTGTTTGAAATATGATTTTGTCAATTATGAGAAGATTTCAAGAACATTTTATGATTACCTACTTCAGCATATTCAGTTTAATAGTATTTTACCTGTTAGTATTGATGAGGTCTTACTAGATGTGAATTGCGAATCAAAGAGTGATATTGATATACTTGCGGAAAAAATTAGAGATGATATTTTACGATTAACTAAATGTACCATTTCTGTTGGTGCTTCGACGAATGTACTTTTGGCTAAATTGTCCTTGAAAAAAGCTAAACCAGATGGATACTTCTTTTTAGATTCCAAAGACCATTTGTTTTTAGAAACATTTCTCAACAATACATTGGTCAGAGATTTACCGGGAGTAGGTAGGTCAACAATCGAAAAATTTCTGAAAGAACTAGGTTCCAATTGCTTGAATCTTATCAAGATAGGAAATATTAAAACAATCGACAAAGGCAGGTTTATATCAATTTTTGGAAATAAAACTGGGTCAAAATTTTATGATTATACAAGAGGCGTTGATCATTTTTCAATTTCCAGAGAAATCAATAAGATCCGTTTTGATGCAAATAAATCAGTGTCTATAGATGTTAATTGGGGTGTTCGGTTTGACATTTGGAAACAAGTGGAGACTTTTCTAACTTCATTATCTCAGGAGCTAGTTAGTCGTATGAGAAAAATTAAAAAAATTGGTTCAACATTGGTGTTAAAAATCATGAAAAGAGCACCAAATGCTCCAGTTGTTCCGCCAAAATTTTTGGGAATGGGTGAATGTGTACAATTATTCAAAAGTTCAAAAATTGGTTTACCCACAAATGATGTTGGAATAATATCGACAGAAGCAAAGTGTTTATTGAGGCTTATAAATTGTAATCCCATTGAAATAAGAGGTGTTGGAATTCAAATGAAAAATCTTATATCTGAATCTAATGAGGTGGGTGGAAACACATTGTATAAATTTGGAAACATTTTAAGTCAAATTTCCGAACAACAAAAACAGCCATCGAGAGTTGATTCCAAAATAAAAAACACTAATATTAATGATGAACATTTGGATAATTTAAAAAGTATCGGAAATCAAATGCAGAATCTTTTAATAGAGTCTAAGATCCCGTATCAGTACCAGTCTCCCAAGTCAAAAACAAGAGTGTTTCGACAACAGCTATTTCCGAAAAGCGGTTCTAAAAATGCCTTTAAACCTGGATATCTGAAAATAACTGAAAGGGTTTCTCCTAGTAGATCTAACAGATCTACTGGTGAGAACCAGAAGGGTTTTACAACGAATAATACAAATAAAAATTTACTTTCAAAGTTTAGAAGTACTTGTTTTGAGAATAATGACACTTTTAACGTAAATGGTTTAACTGGCAAATCTATAAAGTCTGGCAAAGTCGAAGGAAATAAAGGTATTAGCCGAGGATATTTGAGAGCTGATTGTAAAAGGATTTCTAGTAATTTGGAAAAGTCGTTAGTACTAAAAAAATGGATTTACACGAGTTATTCAGGGCCTGACCCTCATGATGTTTCTTATTTTGTTAAAGCAATAAATGATTTTTTCGACGAAAAAAATTACTCGATTGTTATTAGGATTTTGAAAAACTTAGAGTTTTTTGAGAATCAAAAAAATCACTATCCAGAACCTAGCTGTTTGAATGGCGAAAAAAAATTAGAAGAATGGAAGAAAATAATTAGCAAAATTCAACAAGAAATGAAAATAAAATTTGATGAGGTAGGAATAAAAATCTCTTGAGGGCTTTTTGGCCTTACAGATACAAATGTTTTCTAATTGAAATTGAGAAAATTATAATTATTTTCAGAAGTTGCTTAGATCAGTAATTTAACCAAAAAGTATTTGGTTTTATAAAGTATAACAAACTAGAAAAGATGAAAAGTAGTGTATGTTATCACCTTTTATTTCTTTTTGAAGCTTTTTCCGTCGATCCCATATATTTATTTAATGTTTATAAAATTAACATTCAGTGATTCTATCTCAAAAAAACTGTCTAAAATAGAATGAAATTGAAAATCTAAATGGCTAAACATGTTTTTTTGGACTCTTTTCTATAAGTAAAATATTCGATGATGTTTTAAGGTTTGAAATTAAATTAAACAATTGAGTTGGGTTTACAAGATGTTGTGTAGAGACATCATTGGTAACATATTGTAATTAACAGTAGCTGTTATTAAAGGAAAGAAAATTTTTTTCTTTTTAAAAATAACTGCTAAGAACACACGCATTGGGGATCTTGCATGGTGTTGTTTATTAGTCAGTATATAAAACTACGAAAACTGTCTCTGTAATTTTACCATGAATGTGAGAAAACCCTAAAGAGAAGAAAACTCACATCAAAGACGAATGAATTTAAATAAGAAATAGATGTTATATCGTGTTTATGAAAAGAAAAAAAAGAAAGTTAATGAAATATGCTTTATAAACCAAACCAGTAAAAATATTATTTTAATTCAAATTTTCAAGGAATGGTGCGTGTAATTTGGTCGTGTGGTCTAGTGGTATGATTCTCGCTTTGGGTGCGAGAGGCCCTGGGTTCAATTCCCAGCTCGGCCCTAAATTATAATTTTTGCTTTTTTATGCTAATTTAACCTGTTAGGATGTTAGATGTTATTTCATTCACTTCTTTGGAACCATGCAATACACTACATTTTCATGTTTTTTTTTGAGTATAATCACATACAATAAATCTTTTCAATTATGATTTCAATTTGATTAATAGTAGAGTTATCAATTTTTTTACACTATCGACAATTAATGCAATATTAATTTTTCTTTTACTATTTTAATAGATCTAAAACTGCTTTACTTTAAAACCAAAAAAATATATTAAAAAGATCAAGAAAAACTAAACAAAAAGTTAATACCAACAGAACTGAAATCATCAATGCTTAATATCTCACGATTTGTTAACTAAACCATTGAAAAATTATAAAAAAATTAAAACTAAATGTGTAAATAATAAGAATTAAAATAAAAAATAATAACCAAAAATTTAAAAATTCTTAGTACTTTGAAAAAAATCAAGGAACATAAATTCTACTATATCCTGTCACCTTTTTTCTGCAACAAATGCACCTTTCAAACCCTCTGATGCCTAGTGATACTCTACAACTCTCACAAACAGCAAAGCATTTGCATGGCCATAATATTACTTCCCTTGAATCTGTTTGACACACAACACAGTTGACATCCAGTCTCCCATCTTCATTTATGTCATAATAATCTTCAGAGAAATTATTACGGTTATCACGATGATCATGGTTACTATTTTTCATTAGATTACTGTTTTTTTCTAACATCAACTCCATTAATGCATTCATTTGGTATTTATCCATTTGATTAAATTTAGACCTAGTTAATACCCCTTTATCTTTATCATTTAAATGTGCCATTAAGACCCTTTGGAACGAGATATTTTCAATGCTGTTAGGGGCTAATATATTTTGAAATTCTTTTGGATCAATCAACTCCCCTAATATATTTTTCTCATTATTACCTTGTTTTATCTTGTTTTGCAACCGATTTTGTAGAACTCCTTGAGAAAATGATGGGGATAGAGATGCTACTGATGGTCTATTTTGCAAAATTGATTGTCTCTTATATGCGGCATTTGACAAATTAGACCTTCTACCTAAAATACTAGAATTTAACAACGGAATTTCTTGAAAACTATTAATACTATCGTTACTATTGTTATCAAGTTCATTTCCGCTTTCATATTCTGAATCATACTCCAACGGCTCGTAATCATCTTCATTTGACTCATTTGACTCATTTTCAATCTCAAAGTCCTCTGACATATCATAATCAGGAAATTCTATTTCTCCCGATATATGTTTATAATCAATGTCGAAATTAAAAATTGGAATTTCACTTGTATTTTTATTTTTGTTTTGAATTTTTTTACTTGATCCATCGGATAATAGACCACTTTTAACATACTTTTCATTAGTATTATCCTCGGCGTTACTTCCTTTATTTAATAAAATTTTGGGTAGCCTCTTTCTTCTTAACACTAGGGACATACATAAGTTTAAGAAATGACTAACTAATTTCATTGATGAATCAAAATTTCTCTTTAAAATTGATGATGAGTTATTTTTGAGACCTTTATCAAATTCATCGAGCTCTGCGTTTCCAGATACTTGTTCATTTAATAATTGAGAGGGATATTCAACCTGATTATAATATGGGGATATCCCTTTAATAAGCTTTCTTTGAAGCAGTTCAGAGTAATGATTTAAATAGCCTTTGCCATTTTTATTGTATTCTTCATTGAATAACCATGTGGTTTTTGGAAAGTTGACATTGGGCAACTCTTTTACATAGCTTGCTTTTGCAGCAGCAGTTAGAGCTAAATCACCCCATCGCATCAATGCAGAATTGAAATCTTCGGATAAATCAAAGTTTAAAAAGTCATTGAAAGTGCCATTATTTGATGTAAAAGTCAATTCATCGAGTCTGAAATTATGGCAAAGAATGGCTAAAAAATATATCAATAGTGATATTGAGATAATAAACGAAACAATTAGTTGTGGAAAAAACGATAAAACACAAATTGAAGGGAAATATATTATTCTTCCTGTGAATAAAGTTTTTGCAATATAAACAAGAAATGAAAATCCAAGAATTGAAGTGGGTATCAATTTGTATTTTCTTAAATTGAATAAAGCCAAA
Source organism: Ascoidea tarda (nom. inval.) (assembly GCA_030560485.1). Classification (NCBI taxonomy): domain Eukaryota; kingdom Fungi; phylum Ascomycota; class Saccharomycetes; order Ascoideales; family Ascoideaceae; genus Ascoidea; species Ascoidea tarda (nom. inval.). The sequence goes on from JAKTTS010000098.1 coordinate 18,512, forward strand.
ATGTGGATGATTAATTGAGAACATAATGATGATAAAGTCAAAACTAAGATCTCAACTGATGGTCGTCTTGCAAACTGAGCTTCTTGAAAAGCAAATGAGTGTTCAAACAAAGTCAAACCAACGCCATTAAATGGGGAGACAGAACTTGTTACAGACACTAGGGTTTCTATAAACTGACTAAAACATAGGGTCAAATATAATGGCCAAAATATCTTAGGTGATAAACCAAGTTCATTTTGTTGTAAAAGTTTTGCGGGTTGATAATAGTATGAGTCCTTATAAGCTTTTGGATCGTAGTTAAAGTATTTATTTGGCAAGATTAAATTGAAAAATGACGAATAGGAGTTAAGAGCCATCAATATAATCCGAACTTGCTTCAAAAGATAGAAACAAGCAATCAATCTTAATGTTATTTTGGCAGGATTTGAAACAATGTAATTGTAAAAGAGATCATATACATGGTGTCCTTCGCTTCTATTCCTATTTCTGAAGTGATTGTTGAAACGATTTTGGTTTGGATTTTGGTTTCGGTTTGTGTTAATGATGTTCCTTGATGAAGCAAAAACAACAGTTCTATTCAAGATTATAGCCATTGACATACAAACAGCAACATAAGGGGATATTAGGTATGTTATATAGGAATTCATATTTCTTAGAGGAAAATCATTTTGATTGTTTTGAGCTATGATAGCATTAGCCAACGATGTTAAAATGTTTGGAACAAAGGTCGAATTCTTTAAGAAGTAATCATTAGAAGCAGAAGTTATTTGAGAGACTCGAGATACAAAGGAAGGTTCCAATGAGAGAGTCTCAGTTGCAAGCAATTCCGTTTGATAGTTCACCACATCTGCACTGAACAAACTGGAGATGGTCAAAGGATCGTTCATCATAAAGTGGAAGATGATATTATCAAATCCCTGGTATCCACAAGCTCATTTAAAACCAGGGTAGAAAAGATATCAATCGAAGCTGAAGGTTTGGGTCGCGGAAATCTTGTGCTTACGTAATGAGCTGCTTTTCTCCATTCAGCACCTCGCCTTTGTTGATTTCAGAGCAAAATCCCTCTCCAGCACTGTCAACAACGCTCCAGAGGTCCAAATAATGACACAGCATTTACTTTTGCTGAGTCTTTGCTGAAACTGAAGTACGACAAGCTACTCGACTCAGAGATCAAAGTAAAACAGAAGAATGGTGCTTTGCAAAGTGCTGAAAACCAATGGATAATCCTTCGTTTCATAGAGAATCCAGCGACATGGTACAGTTTGCGGCAGCGTTTGGAGATATGAACACTCTCCGAAGATTGTCCGAACATTGTCCGGGTGCTGTCCGGACGCTATCTGGCACCAAAATTCGGAATTCATTGTCCCGATATGATAGGCTTACGGTTGATTTGCAGTTCATGTGTGTGTATACACATTATGGTCAACTATCAGTTTGCATTTGAATGCATATGCGTGTTTGTTTCTGTACAGAAGCATTTTCAATCTCGCTCTTTATGACTCTATTTATCTTTTTTTTAGTTTGTCTTTTCATGGTGCAGAATTTTTTGAAAATTTCCTAGCAAGATGGCAAATTGTCCTAGTTGATTGAGCTTTTATACTAAATCTTCGTCTAAAAATTTCTCATTCATACAGAGAAACAGTCTTTGATTTGAGATTTTTGATTAATTGTTAACACCAATTCTCCAATAATTTTCTATTGATACAATTCCAGACATATAAATAGAGATAATAATCCACTTGTTTTTATGCTGTGTTTCTTTCAACCATCATAAAATAATCATACAAAATAGTAATACTTTCAGCTATAATAATCACTCCTAAACTTGGTCCATCAAACAAGAAGCTATACAACTATCAAATTCAAAGTATTTTTTATACTAAGATCAAAATGTGTCAACCTCAATACGAATCTATTCCATTTGGTAGCATCAGATATTTGACATTCTGGGAATGTTGCAATGAACATCAAGAAGTTTTAGTCACCGAAGAGTCTATTGAAGATACTTATTTCGATATTATTTGTACCCAATGCAATCACAGATTTTGCCAGTATTGTGAAATAAACGAAATTGTCAAACAAACAAACAACGGTATTGATCTGTATGAATTTTTGGCTATGTCAGAACAGTAATGGTGATTTTCAGACAATATTAAACAGAAAAAAGGTGTCAGTTTTCTATATTATACTATATTTTATTATAATTTGTTTCATTTCATTAAAATTTATTGTTTTTGTTCTTGTTTTTGTTTTCAATTTTTATTTACCAGCAATATTATATTGCAATATTATATTGCAACATTAAAATCTTTAAAAGATTAAAATATGAATCCGATGGTGAAAAGGTACTAGAAGTAAATTGTGTTATAATGTAATCACAACATTTTGTTTTTTGTTGTTTCATAAGCTTTTAATTATTTCATCAGATTTTATTTCAAAAGAAATCGATCCATGCTAATAAGCCAAATAAATGTTTGTCATATTATTTTTATTTTGAAAAACCCTATATTATTTTTGCTTAATGAAGAAGGCTTTCATTTGTGATATTTTTTTCTCTTGTTTTTTTTTGATTTTTTTTATTACATTTTGATTTATTATATTTTATTTTCTTGTTTTATAATTACCACATATATTATATTGCAATTTAAATCTACATTTTTTTTCATTGTCCTATGTGCGTAGAAACAATTTAAAAAGTGATCTATTGTTTGTAGTACATCCTAAATATTTATTGCTACTGATAATGTATGCAAGTTTTACTAAGCCTATCCTCACCATAGAAAGTCATTTTTCTATACCAAAGACAAAAGTTATGTATTTGATCCAGTTTATTCTCATATTAAGAATGAAAACAAGTTGTGAAAACAAATACGTTTTAAATTATCATTAATTTGCAATGAATATAAAAGCAAAAATAGATCTGCTGCTAATTATAAGGCAAATTAAAAGTTGTTAATCATCACAAAGTTTGTATCATTTATTTCCTTTTCTATTCCTATTCCTATTTCTATTTCTATTTTTATGATTACTTTTAATTTTTTTGATCTTGCCCATTGACTCTTCAATAAGTAAAACCTAAACAATAATAATAAACCATATATCAAGCTATTCAAAATAATTACAAATGGTTATTGTGTTATCTAAAAAGAAACATCAGCTTAATATTATACTTTAATGTTGCCAACAAAACTCACAAAATACTCGTGAGCAAAAATTTAATTTACCAGTAAATAAAATTTATGTTATTGGTTTATTGTAAATGCTCGATTATTCATCAAAATTTAGTCAAAAATCTACTAAGAAATAGCCAGAACAATTCTTTTTGGTTTCGTTTCCAAATTTTTCTAGTCTCCATCTATTTTTGTTTTCACAGGCTTGGGACATAATGTCTAGAACTTTTGTTTTGAATGTTGAGCTCATACTTGACTAGAAAATCACAAAAAAAAAATTAATTTTACAAGGATACTTATACCGAAACCAAATGATTGAACAGCTACCATTTATTGTTTTACGATTTGCGACTACCCTAGTGTTTCCCAACAAGATTCCTCACAAATTAGATGAGGAGTGAAGACTTGGACCGCAAAATAGCCATTTTCAGTGGTTTCAAGGCAGCAGAGTAAGTGTTTTATTTTATAGGATGAGAAACAGTTCATGAAGATCATTACACGGTTTGAAGGTCTAAATTAATCATCAAAAATTCTATTCTATTACTTTAAGGTGGTTGTTTAGAAGAGGTTTTATGCTCCAAGAGTCTGCTTTCCTATTTGAGTAACAGAACCTTGCATATCTGAAGCCGCAGATCTCTCAGTTCCTCACAGTTGGTTTTATCCTGTTAGTAAAGGCTTAAATTGCTTATGCACAATATAGTTCTTGCATGCATATATGCATGCTAAAACCATCTTTTTGGACCTTTCTTTCTCTATTCAATCCCATTTCCGGCTTTCACAAAAGTGATGTGAGGATAGAAGATTAAAAATGTTTTCATAATTGAGCCAAATTCAACAAAATCGATTAATATATTGAATGATCAAGGAAAGCCGAAATGAAATAAAATTGATATGAAATCGAATGTCAAAGTTGTGTTAGATATTACACTATGCAATTCAAGACATAATCAAACTGGTCATGGAATGATATTGATAGACATTACCAATTAAAAAATTTGTATGCTGTTATATTTTATCGAGTTTGGTTAAATATTTAATTATAAGGTCAACATGTCAATTTTAATATTTCTACAATTATTGAAACAAACCTTAAAAAGATATTTTTCCCATCGTTGAATAGTAGTTTGCTTTTATAATTTTCTGGTGTGATTTTTTTGCTTGGTAACATATAAAATCAAATTATAAAATGAGTGGTTTAAACTAATTTAATATAATATAATTTATAAATCAGAATGGTATTGGCTATGCAAATTACAATTACTTTCTATTATTCAGGTTTTCTGGTAGAGGTAAGGTAAATCATAAAACATTCAACATTTTATTGATCGAAAATTTATTTGGTAACTAAATTTTTATATTATTATGTTTTTAAATCTGAAATTATGGTAAATTCTATTTAATTCAGATTTTAGATTTGTTTGTTTAGCTTTTAAATTGAATTAAATTTGGTGAGAATAAAAACTTTTTTTTATATATATTTATCTGATATTGAAATGGAGTGTAATTCGCAGTCATTTTGATTGCTCCATAAACTGCCACTAACATTCGTTTTCATATTGATTTTGATATTAAAAGAATTTGTGAAGCTAGTTATTTATGATCTCATTTGAAATTTTGTATTATAAAATTGTTCTTTTAAATTTAATCTCAAAAATAAACGGGTAGATTGAGAGACCTGTTAAAACATAAAGCTATAAAATATCAAATACGAAAGGGCTTTAGAAACTAAAAAAAAACGATATAGAAAGAAAAGCAATCAGTTGAGCCAATTTTAATTTTTTTTTTATTTATTAGCATAAGTCACAATTGAATAAGATTTCTCTAAATAATAAAGCAATTCGAATTCTCTGTTTGCTTTTCGTTTTTCTTAAATCATTAATCTTGAAAACAAATAACAGGTTATCTTTTTGGTTTGCAAAAATTCAAAAAGCATGAATCAAAGCTATTATAAAGCAAAATTTTGATGCTTGTTAGAAAAAACGGCGTTTTCAATTAGATATCAAAAACAAATATCAAATTGAAAGGATGTATTTCTATTCCAGGATATAAACCTTAAAACGGAAACTTTTGAATTGATACACCTGTCTAAACAGAAGTTGAGTTCATTTTTTGTCCTGGAAAATACCATTTCAAATCATCAAAAGATTTCAGAGAATATTTTAATAAAATTGTAATTAAAAACAGTTTTTTATATCTTAAAAAGAAAATCCACACATTGAATGTTATTTTGAATGTTTTTTTTTAAAAAAAGAATTTAGCCCAATGTACTCTTTTATAATTATTGTGTACTCTTCACTTTCTGTAGCAAACCCAATAATGCGGAATTAACCTGAGATAATTTGGAAATTTGTTTGAAAAAAGGCAACTAAAAAACAAAAACATAAAGATCATTATTTGAAAAGTGTCAGGAAAAGATATGATTTTATTTAATAATATTTTTCTTTACAGAATGATGATATGCAAATATATTTATATGAAAAGTCAATAAAATAAAATGCTGGAAGAAAACAAGAACCTGTATTTTGAGAAGATCGAACGCAGCACAGTTTTAGCTAAATTTGAGAATGATATCCGTTGCACCACGAAAAAATGGAGAAATTTGAAATTTGAAATTTGAAAGGGAGCAATTTCAAGAAACGAGAAGGAACAAGAACAAGAACTGTTGTTTATTTAGTTTTATTATTTATAATACATTAAAATAAAATGTTATTAGTTTTGAAGAAGAAATATAAGAATAGATATATAAAAGAGTAAATAAATAAAAAAAAAGATCAAAGTAAGGTTAAAAAATTCCAGGAGCAATGAAAAAAAATTCTAATAAATCTGTTAGGGAAATACTGTAATCTATTGTAGTTTAATCTTTATAGTGGTATATAAGTGCATAATAGATAATCTTTTTTTGATTATTTTTTAAATTTATTTACCTTTTTGATTTTTGATTTTTGTGGATGAGAAGTGATTGATGAATATTGATGAAATTTATAAAACCAGAAGGAAAGAAAAGAAAAATAATTTTAATAACAAACTAATTGATAAATAAGGAGTGTGAAAAAAAAACATAAGAGAAAAAAAAACAAAAATAAAAAATAAATCAATAAGTAAAAAAGTAAGTGAATAAAAATAAAAAAATATAATTTAAAAAAATTTAGAAATCCGAATAAACAAAGGAATGAAAGAAAAAAAAACCAAAACAACCAAAAAGGATATAAGAAGTTGGGATGAGTTTAAATGATTAGAAAAGAACTATAATAGTATGATGAATTAAAATTGGATTGGATTAATTAAATTTATTCTATAAAACAAAGATGATAGATAGATAAATTAAATTATTGATTGAGTGGTTACGGGTTTTTATCTTTTTTATTATGAAATTGGTTTTGATTTGAAGTCAAATCGGTCAAGGGAAATAATGGTAGCATATTTTGAGGGTATTGCATTAAATTGTTTAAATTTTGAGAGGAGTTGTTAATATTTAAACCAGATAGGTTGATAGAGCTTGTGCTATTATTAACTAGAGCACTATTGAAATTGTTAGTATTTAAGTTGTTAAGACTGTTATAGTTATTTAGAGTGAAAACATTTGTGTTTGTATTATTGTTATTATTAATATTGCTATTAATATTGTTATTATTGTCATTTGTGGAATTAATGTTGGAAAGGTTATTGACAGCAGAAATGTTATTAATATTATTAATATTGTTAATGTTGTTATTAACATTGGATATGTGATTGTTATTGTTAAAATTCGAGTCTTGAACAGACGGGGTTATTAGATCCAAAAACCCATAATTTTGATCTAAAGGTAAGGGTAAATCGGCGTAAATATTTTGAGATGGTAGTATAAAAGCATTATCATTTGTAATAAAATCGTCAATTGGGATTGAGACTTCACCAACTCTTGTTTTTGGAGACGAATTTTTGTTGTTAATATTATTGGTGTTATTGTTGAGGTTGTTATTAATATTGTTGTGAATATTATTAGCAAGGTTATTATTATTATTATTATTATTATTATTATTATTATTATTATTGAGGTTAGAGAAGCTATTAATACTCATGAGATTATTTGGATTGTGAATATTGTTCATGTTGAGGTTATTCAGGTTATGAATGTTGGAGATGCTGGCAATATTGGCTAGATTGTTGGTATTATGAATAATCTGGTTACTTGATAGTGACACAGGGGTCATCGGTCTTTGAGAGTTGTATGAGTATCTGTTTGAAGAATTGTTATTTGAATTAGTGTTGGTATTGTTTGTGTTGGAATTGGAATTGTTGTGCAAGCTGGATATACTATTGTTATGGGTATGGTTATGAGAGTGGGAGTGGGAATGGGAATGGGAGTGGTTTACCGGAGATAAAAGAGAAGGATTTGTAGCTAATTGGTTTAAAGAGGAAGCTATTGAGTTTGAAGCAGAGATAGAGGCATTAAAAGGGTTTAGGTTTGAAGATTGGGAGTAATCACTAGGATTCAAGTTCAAATCCCAATCATTAAATGTCGGTGTTAGAGGCAAGTTCAAGCTATTTGAGGGAAACATCGAGGTTGAATTATTGAAATTTAAGCTGAAGTAATCATTGTTATTTGGAATGATGTTGGGGGAGACGTTGTTTTGAATACTGAAATTGTTAAAGTTATTATTATTAAAGGATAATAGGTTAGCGGAAGACGAGGAATTTTTCGAGATCAAGTTTGTGTTGAGATTGGTATTGTTGATGTTGGGATTATTAAGCGAGTTGAGAGAAGTGAAAGAATTGACTGAGTTGATGGTGGCACTTTTGATTTTTTTCTTTGGTTTAGAGGAATTCTTTCTGGCTTTACAAACACACTTAAGGCCCTTGCCACAGGAGCAATCCGAATCCATGAGAGAAGATTCAAGAGCAGACTTTTCAAGCTTTTTCAACGAAGTCGAGGACTTATTTTTCTTCGCACATGTGCAATTAGCATGGTGGTTTTTCAATTTCCTGGACGATTTGCAATGAGGACATTGAGTTGAAGGTCTGCCCTTTGGTTTGATCATCACCAAGGGTTGGTCAGTGTGGGTGCAGGTGGTTACTCTGTGACCACGAATACATCTCTGGAGACAGCAGATAAGAGGTTAGTCATTAGCAACGAGAACAGATAAAAGAGCAGTGGCAACACACCACGATATACATACCTCACAAGCGTACTTGACACCATTTATGAGAACCATTTTGGCACGAAGACTGGAATGCTTTGCTGGATGGAGCTCTCAGGTCTGGAGAAGAAAGTCTGGAGAAGAGCCAGTAGAAGAAGCTCAAGACAAGAACAAGTGATAAGACCTTCTCTCCCTCCCAGAAAATTTTTCTGCGCTTTCCGCACCGCGCGCCCGACACAACAGTTGTTGCCCCCGCCCGGCCCTCTGCTCCTGCGCCGCCGGCAGCGCTCCGACACCGGGAAGACGCTACAGTCGTGGTTTTGCATTGAAGTGCACGCGTAGACCCTGCACAAACGCAACGGACGGGCTGGCGCACGCGCCCACGTTTAGTACCCGCGCTTGAAGACCAATCAACAGCCCACAACGTGCTGCAGCTTGATGCAGCACATATTATGCACAGTACACGTGTGTATATATACAAGCGCCGTTTTCTGCGTCTGTCGCATACGCCACAGAAACATGCAGAACCGGCTCAGAACTTCCATTTGTATATGCTGCTTGTGAGTCCATCGAAGATCATGGTGTTGTCGATGGGTGTGTACTGCTTGGTGATTAGCTTGATCACCTCCTGCGACCCAATTCCCCCCATCAACGAGCTGATGTTGTGGATTTCGTTATTTTCGCTCCTGACCAACTCCTTCAAGATATTGATAATTTCTTCGTTACCAGCATAATCGTACTCTTCCCACTTGATTTGTCTCACAATTTCTTCTAGCTTCAACGTCTTCCTGTACTGAGCCTCATCTCCCCCAAGGTCCCTATCCATCTTATGCGATAAATACTCAAAAAAGATAATCAACGCAATATAATAATTTCCAAAATTGATTCCTTTGGAATTAACCGACTCTTCCAAACATGTCTTTAAAATTTTCTCATTAATTTTAGTGCTTAAACTATCCTTTCCGTTTCTTTGAACAACCAAATAATTACAATTTTTGCAAAATTTCTCAATCATATTATTAATATCAACCTTATTACTACTATCATAGTCGCTAGGGAATAATTTTTTAAACTCGCTAATAAATTCTTCTTTATCAGATTTAAACTTGTCATAATATATTCCCTTCAACTTGATATAATTAACTGAATTCGATTCCATATCAGGCAATATCCCACTTAATGGCAATAGTTTCTTGCCATTATTTTTCTTGATGTTATTCTTAACAAAAGATTTTAATGTCAAGATTAATTTCCAAAATAATTCATTATAATCTTTATTATTAATATTGTTCTCATTAATAACATTTTCTTTAATAGTTTTATCACCGTCATCATCATCATCATTATTATTATTATTATTGTTATTGTTATCAGTTCTATTAGCAATCTCACTGGGGATCGAATCTATTATCTCTTGAATGTCCTCAGACACCTCACTACTAATTAGTGCTTGATTTGATTTATTAATACATTCGTTGAAATTCTCAAACTCTAAATAATCATTCCCATTGTTCTCAAATATCTTTAAATATATTCTATCAATTGATTCCCTCACAAATTTCTTAAATTTTTTTCTCTCAATTAACGAGTTTTCAATCTTATTGTTCTTGATTTTCAAATAATCGCCGTAAAATTTAATCAACAATACAACATATGGAATATCCTTTAAAATGTCAATAAAATCTTCAATACCATCAACAGTATCAACAGTATCAATATCCCTTAAAACTTGAAATGTCCCTGTATACTTATTCAATTGCTCAAATGGCTCATTTATCCTGGAATCAAAAATCGTATTCAAATTCGTCTCAATTATGCAATTCTCTCTCAAATAAATCTTGTAATACCCAAAAAACCCAACAGAGTTGATCTCCAAAACAGGTAAATTATAATCAACTACTTCATCCAATAATTTTTTAAAACTCTTATAATCGTAATTATTAGTTACAACAACCAAATCAAATTTCAACCAAAAGTTATTTTTTCCCTGCTTTTTTTCAACAAACTTCTCAACAAACTTCCCTTTTATGACATTTATATTTAATTTCGTATTATTAGAATTTAATTCCTTTAAATTATTGATTATAGACGTGTAGTTCTTCCTCTTTGGTTGATTCAAATCTTCATTTGTAAGAAAAAAATTATTAGAAATATCAATCGAGTTAAAATTCCCCTCCAATTCATCAATGATCGTAATGTTATTCACTCCTGGTAAGATTAGATTTTTGATCAATTCGCAACTTAATGCATTAAGATTAACAACGCAAATATTTGCATTTTCTATCAATAATTGACCATCCAACTGCCACAACCGTAATTGTCTATCATATCTAGCTTGATCTACCAACATAGTCATACGAATGTTGTTTCAATATTATTTCAATATTATTTTTCTTGTAACTTTAATATATTTATTGCCCTCAAAAGCAGAATTCAGTTGTTAAATCGTATTGAAAGAAATAAATTTGCGTGCATTTTGCCACTTTTCAGCTCAAATAAAATACGAAAGAGAGATCCGTCAAAATGGTTTGAAAATGCGAAGAGTACTTCAACTTAATCTAAGAATAAGAATAAGAGAAAAAATAAGAGAAAAGCTTTTATTGAAAAAAAGTAGATAAGTTCAAGTAAGATGATCAGCAGAAGAGTTTTGGGTAGTGTGAGAAATGGAGAAACTAGCAATAAAGGTATTGTGCTAGGAAGGAGCATTGATAAAGACAAAAATACAAAAGATGTCGCATTTAATCAGAACCAAAATAACAACATTGATCATAATGGCCACAATAGTAATAGTATTGATGGTGTTGATAATATTGACCAGACTAATGAAATTGAACAGGATTTAAAGTGTCCTATATGTGAAGAGAGCATGATAGCATTGTCTCAATTGAATAAACATTTAGATGATTTACATTTTTCTGCTCCAGAGAGTGAGAATAAACAAAATAACTTGGACAATTTGAATAAAGTTCTAAATGAGAATGATAATCAAAAAACCAAGAAGCTCAAGCATTTAAATGGTAATAAGAATGAAAATATTGCAGGTTTTAATAATAATAATGACATTATTAATAATAATAATAATAATAACAACATTAATAATAATGGGGCTGATAATAATGTTAACATATTTAATAAAGATAAGATTATTATCAAAGATTTAAGCTTTGAATTTGAGAAAAGTCGTGAGAAATATTTAGAAGAAAAAGAGATTGAAGTTATAAAATTAAGAAAAAGAATATGTCTATTAAATGATAATTATAAACAAAGCAAAAGTAATAAAAACCGGAACAAATTTAAACAAAATGAAAGAAATCTAATTAATTGGGAAGAAGATAAATCAGTTAAGAATTGTTTTATTTGTAATACCAGGTTTAATTTTTTAATTCGAAAGCATCACTGCAGGTTGTGTGGAAAGATAGTTTGTGATGGGTTAGGCGAGCTCTTTGATAGCAATGAACACAGTAATAGCAATAGTAAGAATAAAAAGGATAAAAACCAGAGTAATAGTAAGAGTAATGATATTGATAAAGAGAAAGAGAAAGAGAAAGAAGGAGAGAAGGAAAATATAAGTGAAAGATGTTCAATGGTTGTTCCGATAAGTTTACTATTAGATAACAAGAGTAAATACGAAGATAATTATAATGAGAAAAAGGAAATTGGTAAAGACGATAGTAATTACAAGTTACGGGTTTGTTTGAGTTGTAAAGAAATACTTTTTTCAAAGAAAAATTTCATTAAAAATAAAATGAAAAATGAAAATAAAAATATTTTTAGAAATTTTAAAATGGTTAAAAATTACGAAAAATTAATCAATAATAATTTAATTTTGTTAAGAAATTTTAATGGTGATAGTGTTGATAGTGTTAACAATGCTAATGTCAACGGGATTAAAAATAAGTTTATTAAATATTTTCGCAATTATGAAATGATTCTACAAAAAATGAGCAAAAACCAAGACAAGGATGAGGAGAATAAAAGCAGTAATATGGTACAAATACGGAAAAACGTCCGAATTTACTGTTTGAACTATTTGAATACCAAAATGAACGAGTTCAAAGAGATATGTGATGAGATGGAAAACAAGAGTAAGATCGGGAATGGCGATATAAATGGACGAAAATCGAGCAAGTATCAGGAGTTGGACAGCAAAACAGTGGAGGAAATCAAGGAGAACCGAGAGAAGCTCATCATCATGAAGGAACAAAAGTACTTGTTGGAGCACCAGCTCAGCAATATCATCAAGCAGCGCAAGTTCGAGGACATGCAGATCTTGCGGGAGAACATCGAACAGCTCGACACAGTGATCCAGGAGCTTTGCCAACAACTTGGCGAGGAGCAGTTTATGTGACACCAGAAGCACCGGCAGCACGTCCGCCACGCAGTGCATACGGAGTTCACACGAAGCTCACACGAATCCCACACGGATCCCATACGCAGTGCACACGCAGCTCAGGGGTTAACACGTGCCGGTGCCGCGCCCGGCCGGGAGCAAACAGCACGCGCCGGCCGAAGGGGCCCGAAATGTTCTTTACCAGCGCTTTAAGAGCCTCTCCTACTTCTGTTTTTGCTTTTGTTTCTGCTTCTGCTTCTATTTCTGTTGCTTTTGCTTCTTCTTCTTCTTCTTCCTCTTTTTTTGTTCCTAATTCTGCCTTTGCTGGAGTCGTCTTGCTGCCCCCATTTTTGGTCTCGTCTGTGCTGTGCTGTTGTGCGATTATCGTGTGCATGTTCCATCCTGCTAAGTTCTCTTTTTAATGTCGTTTCAAAACTACCATAACCATCCTCACAACAACGATAACAACAATCACAGTCACAACCATAACCATACTCATAATAACAACCATAACAATAACAACACTAATAATATAAGGGTTGTGAACATCTCAAGACAATCTGACAATATAAATCCTTTCAATAAAAAAAGAAACTCATCCTCTTTTAATTTTGGTGCTAACTTCTTCCAAGTATTTGCCTCATCCATCAGATCTCCTCCTACAACCACTCTCTATAATACTAGTACTAATAAAACCGATAAAGCAAATAGCTCTAGCAACACCAATATTTCCAACAAAACTAACCATAGTCTCATCAAAAGTAAAAGTTGCATATCTCTAAGTCACAATAACCCAAAATCTTCTTCAAAGTCCTCCTCATCCTCATCCTCTTCAGATCCAAACAGCCCTTCAAACAATCATTTTCCAAATCTCAATAATATGCCTGTAACTCTCCAGCAAAATAACAACAACATGCAACCAAACTTATTATCCTCTCCATCAAATATCCCTATTTTATCTCAAAACACTCTAACTAATGAAAACCAAACTATTAATCACGCCAATAATACGAACCCTGCAAACCACAATACAAATATGATTAACACTTCCAGCAACTCTGCCTCTAATAACAACAACTCATCTTCTCCATGTGTTCCTTCTCAACAACTCTCTCATGTAAACCATAGGTCAAAAGATGGCTCCTATTCAATACGTTTAACGTCGTATATCGATAATGCCTCAACGGCTTCTCTTTATTTTGTTCCCATAAGAAGAAAACTAAAACCAAACCACCATATTCCAATCGGCCGTTATACCGAAAGAAATAAAGATGCCTTACTAGCAAATGCAAACTCTTCTGCTTCAATAGTATTCAAATCAAAAGTCGTATCAAGAACCCACGCCCAGCTTCTTGTAGATGATCTTGGTAACTGGTTTATAAAAGATCTAAAATCATCCTCGGGAACCTTTCTTAATAGAAGAAGACTATCTTCTCCAAATGAAGAAAGTATCAGTTTTCAACTTCACGATGGTGATTTATTACAGTTGGGTATGGACTACAGAGGCGGTTCCGAAGAAATTTATCGTTGTGTCAAAATTAGAATCGAATTAAATAAATCCTGGAAACTAAAATCCTCAAATTTCAATAAAAAAGCCCATGAAAAATTAAAAATCTTGAACCATCCTCTATCAAATAACATGAAACAAAGCAGTAGCGTAAAAAGTGTCAACACCAACAAAATGGAAACCAATGATTACATTGAATGCGCTATATGTTTATACGACTGCAAACCCTGTCAAGCCATTTTCATTGCTGCCTGCTCTCATTGCTGGCATTACAAATGTATTCGAAGAATCATTTTGAATAATTATCCTCAGTTTTTATGTCCAAATTGCAGATCGGTGACTGATTTGGAAAGTAATGTTGATGATGATGATGAAAATGAAGATTCAAGCGACGACGACGACTTCAAAAATCAAATTAATCAACTCAGTAATAATTCACATAATCTTGAAGATCACACTCATACTTTGGATTCAAATGATATCCAAACTAATTTAATCAACCCATTACGTCGAGTTCATTTACAATCAAATAATATTCAAAATAATTCAATAACAAATCATAATAACCATTCCATACCACATTAATATTACTTAAAAACAAAAGTACTTTTTTGCGATTCATGTTTAATAATTAATTCAACAGTAATGACTAAGTGGTAAGATTGATATTGTTTATATATATTTATTTTTATATTTTTATATCTTTACTTATATTTTTTATTAAATCTTATCTATTAAATTTTACTTATTTATTTATTTTTATTGATTGTCTACTATTTTTATTTTTTCTTCAATGCATTTTCTTATTTACTTTTTATCCACTTTTTTTTTTAATAATTTATTTAGTATTATTACTTTATTTCAATTTATCTACCTTTGATCACAACTTTAATTTCAATTTTATTTTTAATTTTAAGTTTTAATCTTCCTCTCCCTTTTTTTCATATTTACTCAGCAACTAGAACTGTCGCCCCTTATATTTGTTCATTAGTGTTTTAATCTCTACTTCACTTTGTATTGACTTCAGTCTTCAGGATCGGAATTTATTTTTGTTAATATGGTTATTCTCCCTTTTAATGCTTTTTCTCCCTTTTCCCTCTGTGTAGATGTCGAATCTCCGTCGTAATCTTCTCATTCGTCACTCTTTGGTAATGCGGCACTATGCATGTTTGTGTGCACTAGTGCTGAACCGTGTAACTATGCATAAATATACATCCAAATGCATCAGACCCTCAGAAGTGGTCTCTTGAACCTCTTTTGGCTTTTCTGATTTTTCTTATTTTTCTTATTTTTCATTTTTTTTCTAATTTTCCATTTTGGGCTCTTCGTTCAGCATTACTTTAGGACAATTATCATTCGTTCATGGTGTTAAGGCAAACTAGAATGAACTGCTGGTGATGCTTCGAGGTTTTTTTCGATTTGTTTCCAAAAACCAGTCAAAGTATAAGAGTGTAAGCAATCCCTTGGTAATTCGATCGTATTCAGTCTCAATTCACCACCAAAACCAGCATCAAACAGTCACTAATATCACCAGCATCACTACTGTTAATGAAAATCTCTTGATTGACAAAAACGAAAGGAAACTCACACATATCATCATCAATAATAATAATAATAACAATAACAGTAACAATAACAATAATAAAAAAAATCAAAGTACAGGGAAAACCGATTCTCCAAATGATATTCTCAAAAATAAAAGCAAAAAAAAAAGCAAAAATAAAGACTATTTCGATTTCTACTTCTACTTGTATCAACTTAAAAACAGCTTGACAAGGTCTTTACTTTTAGACAACATTCATGCTTACAACTACATTCAAGACAGAGGTTTCAAAATCAACTTTACTCGAAAGAATAACGATTCCAAAGCATTTAATCATTACATTCAATTGATAGAACAGAAAACTTTGTCCAATTTACCGATAAATAACGATTTTCAAAATTTGATTCAAGTCAAACTTACATTCAATTCGTCTTACTTTTCCATCAATTTATTTAAAAAGATTTCGGAGTTTCATAAAGATCGTTCCAAAAATAATAATGATACTGATCAAAATAATCCCGAAACAATGTCTGATAATTCTCTTTATTTCCCTCTAATTATAATACCACATGGTTTATCAAATCTTAAAACAAAAATGGGTGTTTCAATTCCTCCTAACCTTGCCTATTCGATTTGGATTAAATTAAATAATATCGACTATTCAACTCTATCATTAGAAGGAACATTAATAGATTGGACTATGGGAGAAAATATTCTTTCTTTCTATAAATTTGCAAGCCGTACTAGGAAATGTAATAAAATTGATCCAAATAGAAAATTAATCCTAAACTCCAAAAATAAAGCTCAATTATGCTTATTATCAATAAACCATGATCATTTAAATCATCATTTCAACTTCAATCATCCTGATTTAACCTTTGATTTCTATTTAACTGACTTTGATGTGTATTATTCAAAAGTCTTCAAACTTTTAACAAAATTTACTGAAAATCAAAATACAAAAAATAGTGACAATTACAAGGAAAATCAATTCTCTAATCTAATTTCTAGTGAAATGAGATCAATATTGTTATTCAAAAACTTTAAAAATATTAAACATTTGATGAATGATTTTAATAGTTTTAGTCACATAAGTAACCAGAATTTGGATGATTTACAAAAAGTTGCTCTATTAAGCTCTTTAAATTGTTACTTGACAATAATTAATGGTTCTCCAGGTTCGGGCAAATCAGCATTGATACCTGAAATTATAAATGAGTTACTAAATAACTTCAATAAACAAAATTTAAACAATAATTTAAATGGTTATTATCAGAATTCGAAAATATTAGTTTGTTCTCCAACAAATAGCTCAGTTGATGATGTCATGCTAGAATGTATCAATAATAATAATAATAATAATAATAATGGGAAATTTAAAGAATATATGAGACCTTTAAAGGTCTCACTAAGAAAATTTCATAATGATTATTCCATTTTTCATCCAAAATATAAACTAACCAATTATTCACTTAATAGATTAGTTTACCTGTCATTAAGTCCCGAATATAAAAAGATATACTTTAATAAATTTATATCACATGAAGCTATAAAACTTACTCCAAATGACCTTAAAAACTTGAATAGAGAAATGTACGATAAATCAATTTCAATAATTAGAAACTCAAATGTTATTTTTTGCACAAAGAAAACATCATTAAGCTATTTAATGAATTCTTTTAATTTCGACACTGTTATTGTCGATGATGCAAATCTTTTTTTAGAATCAGACATAATTGGTTTAATTAGTAAAAAATGTTCAAGATTAATCCTAATTGGAGATGATAAACAATTGAGTCCTAGAGGATATGAATATTCATTTTTTTCCAAATGTATTCGAAAAAATAAGGCAAATGTTATTCAACTAGATCAACAGTATCGAATGCATCCATCGATTCTTGATTTTTCCGAAAAATGCATCTATGGTAATAAACCTTCAATTGATAATTTTAATGAAATCCAAATCAAAGAAAAATTTAAAGATAAATCAGGGTTTCCATGGAGATCTGAAAGTGAAAGAGTTATGTTTATAAACAATCATAAAGACTCAATTGTAGTCGACAATTGTTTTATCAATACTGAAGAGGCAAATGAAATTGTAAAACTAGTGAATTTTTTAATAAGTGATAATAAAGTTAATCCTGAAGATATTGGAATAATCACACCGTATATGGCTCAAAAGTTTTATATCAAGCATAGACTAATCCATGATAAAGAATTAAACTACAAGCTAGCTTTTGGTTATTATTCAAGAATTCACGAATTTCTTCATAAATTGGGTTTGAAAAATTTTGATGAAATAGATAAGTATTGTGAAACATACGGGATTGATGACTTTCAAAAATACAACAAGTTTCATGAAATCATTAAAGAGTATAATAAAATCAAAGATTATACATTAAGTTCTGAGTATAAAGGAATTTCTAGGGGGTTGGTGGCGAGCAAACAGGAAAACCTTGAGCAGTTATTTATCAAATATTACCCAAAAGTGGTAAAAAATCAAAAATCACCTATTGAAGAATTTTATGGATTGGAGATTTCATCAATTCACGATTTTTTGGGAAAACAAAAAAAATATATCATTTTATCCACAGTCAAATCTGAAGTTGCAAGATTGGAACTGGGAGAAATAGATATCAATGAATTAGAAAAAAGTAAAAAAAATGGATATTTCTATGATATTAGTAGGTTTGTTGTGTCAACGACACGAGCATCTCATGGATTCTTCATTTTGGGACACTCTGAACATTTGAGAAATTTGGGTGTCTGGACCAATTATATAGAGTATTTGGAGAATAAGCATTGTATTTGCAACTTCGATGATTTGAAACCATTGATATAATGGTGTGTATGATTACCAGGTTATATGATACTTTAGAATGACTATAGCTCGACATTCTTCAACCAAAAATTGCAACTCGATTTCTTCAT
>JAKTTS010000099.1:0-37052 GCA_030560485.1 Ascoidea tarda (nom. inval.)
AAAATCAAAATCAAAATCAAAATCAAAATCAAAATCAAAATCAAAATCAAAATCAGATACAAACCGAAAGTTATAATCAAAATTATTCTCAAAATATTAACCAAGACCGCTCATCAATGCAACAAACTAATAACTTGAATTTTCAACCGATGGGTGGATATTTCAGTAAATTAAATTATTTGAGCCAGATAAACAAAATTGAAAATATCAGTTCATTTGAGCAGACTTCAAATCAACAAAACAGTAATCATGTTCATTTAAACCACTATCAACCGACAATGCTAAATCAGATGAGAGATGATAATCATAATATGAGTGTTTCTTCTAGAAGCAGTTCCAACGACTTGAATAACCAGAATGAAAGAGAAGACAATGGAAACAATACTAATGGTTTTAATTTATCCCCAGAAACGAATATTAATAATATAGATTGAAGCTTTCTTTTTTTGTTATTTTGTGTTTAACCTTTGCATTTATGATTCTGTATGACTAAGCCAAAGTATTTGTAATTATTTTATTTTTATTCATTGTTGAGTTGTTTTTTTGAGTGATTTTTTCTTAAATGTCTTGTATTTTTATATAAAATGAATATATGATTAAACTTAATTAAACTTAATTAAACTTAATTAAACTTGTTTAAACGATAAATAGAATGAAAGACTAATCATAGTCCGAAAAATCTGAGTCTGAGTTGTATTTTGATGATCTGATATTTCGATTAGATGATCTGATATTTCGATTAGATGATCTGATATTTCGATTAGATGAAAAATTTGTTCTTCCCAGTCTTGTATTTCCATTACGATCTCTATTATAAACATCATCATTGTCGTCCTCGTCATCATCGATATCACTATTGTTATTTATTGATAGTCTCTTATCGTTTTCTTTAACTAGCTTCAAGTTGACCAATACTTTTTCTAGATCTTGAAAATTTGTTGAATTTCCACCTAATTCAAATAAAGTTATGTATTGTTTCAAGACGTCGCCATTATAATATATTAGTAGAGTTGGACAATTTGAATCCGGATAATTTTCAATAGCCCTTTTACCTAAGATTTCAACAAATTTCAATTCAGCGAAAATTGGAGCAATTTTTTCAAATAAATTTGATAATATTCTTGACTGCAAATTTGATGAAAAAGACAAATGAACTAAAATATGGACGTTTTTCAACCCAGTTATTTCAGCTTTATATTCGGGTCTTGAGATGTGGTAAACTTGACCGAATTTTGATGAGACTAGTAGGGAGTTTAATTCATTGATTCTTTTTATTTTGTAGGAGTTTAAGAAGGCATCATCTTCAATATCTTCCAATTCGTCTAGTTCGTCTAGAGTTTTATTTTCCAATCTGTTTTGGTGTCGTTGTTTTATTGCTTGATCGATTGCATCTTCGATGTCTTCAGTGGGAGATTTTGGTCTTTGGGGAATTATGCCCTTTTCTCTCAAGATATCATTCCATTCAGTATCTTCATTTGGATCGACTTGAACTTGCATTTTTTTGTTTTAGTGTTTCTCAGTGGGTTACTTTGTTATTATGAGATGAAAGATAAATGTGAGATTAATGTGAGGTTAATGGGATATAAATGTAAGATAACAAATATGTCATAAATTTTCCATCCATATTTTCTGACCCGAAATACGCAGATGCGAGATGCGGAGTTCGGGACGTGGGCAAATTCAGGGCACGACATTTGAGTGGGAAATGGAAAGAAAATCTACTAAAGTTATTAAAAGACAAATGATTTTTGAATAAATAACAAAATGACTTACAGAAATAGTATATATATGTATATAAAGACACAACAAACAAAAAAACCAGAAACATAAACAAAAACAAAAACTATAAATTAATCAATGCTTATGGAAAACCAGAGTTTCCATTGTTATTGCCATTATTGTTAGCATTATCACGATTGTTTAGAAAGCTGTTGGCAAGGTTTTGTAACATTGGATTGTTCATGAGATCAGCAAGGTTTGGAGTAGCAGAGCCTGCACCAGTAGCATTGGAATCCGAATTTGAATTTGAGTTTGAATTTGAAGCAGGGCCTGAAGAAGGGCTTCCACCACCACCGAGACCACCAAGACCCATATTTTGAGCCATTTGTTGAATGCTCGGGTTTGAGAGAAGGCCCTGTAAAGCATCCGGGTTTTGCATCATTTGTTGAGCAGCTTGCATTATTTGAGGGTTTTGCATCATACTAGCTAAGGATGGCATACCGCCAGCACCACCACCGGCTCCACCAGCACCACCAAACATACCAGCAAGGTTTGCTAGATCTGGGAATCCTCTATCAGTAGAAGGGGTGTCATTTTCAGATTGAGCCTGAACTTGAGCTTGATCGTTATCATTTGAACTAATTGAATTTTTTAATTGTTCCTCATATCTTGCTTTAGCAGTGTTATAACCTTTGATAGAAGAGGGTGATTGTTTGTCGCCTTCAACATCTAGACATTTTTTATAGGCATCCATTGAGGCCTTTGGATCACCCAAGGCATATTTAGCTAAACCTAGCCTTGAGTATGCTTTGGCGTATGTTGGATCTAAAGATATAGCCTTTTCAGCCTCAGTGACAGCCAACTCGTGTTTTGAAGCCGAAGAGTAGGCAGCAGCTCTGTTAGATAAATATACAGCATTAGTTGGCACCAATTGGATAGCCTGGGTATATTTATCAATGGCTTGTTGGAAATTTCTGCGAGACATAGCACGGTTTCCTTCTAATTTAAGAGCATCAGCTTGTTTTTTCAATTCAGCATCTTCGACTGGAGGGGCGACAGAAGCCTCTGTGGTAGGAGAATTGGAGGAGGTTGCGGAAATAGCCTGAGTCAACAACTCAACAAGAGACTTGCCTTTGAATTTGGAAGCAACAGCAGCAGAAGTATCGTCAACACTGACCTCGTAGGCATCAGCAATACAGTCAATCACCACATCTTGCAATGACTCAGCATAGTCCTCGCTGATTTGGTTTTTCTTGATGGATTCCTGAAGGAAACTTATGATCAAGTGGGCGACGTCCTTATTAGTAACAGACATTTTGAAGCAGTGGTATTGGAGTTGTTGGAGTTGAAGAAGAGGCAGTTGATTCAGCAGTTTTCTGTTGGAGGCAACGCGCTGCTTTCTAGAATGTTCTGGCCATATCGGGCAGGTGTTTTCAGCCTGCCTATACAGGAAATTCCAGTTTGGGAATGTACGTGAGAAGCATGCATACATATGCATATTTGCATACTTACGCTGCACCCACAGCTGTGGGTTGAGTCCACGACCAGGGCTGTGGACGAAGAATTTGAGAGGAAGATCGACACTGAGAAGCATCAAAGGGCTAATTCAGTGCTCTGACTACTCTCTGCCTGCTCTCCAATTACCATCAACCTGCTCTGCTGCTGCCTCTGCTGCCTCTGCTGCCTCTGCCGCCTTGCTACTCTACTGATTCTTCTACTGCTCTGCTAAAATGTTGGCAACACAGCTGTTTCACTTGCCCACCTTGCTAAATCCATTGCTCAATGCTCTCTTCAACAACCCTTCACCTTCCAGCTCTGCTTTGAATGAAATCTACCAGACCATCAACAAGAACCCTTCAAACTTCATTCTATTGGTGCCTTCGACTCATTTCTTGCTCAACTATTTTAACAAGGACTTCAATGTGTCCTACAGAGACCTCGCATACAATTCGGACTTCATAAAGTCCCATATCATCAGAATCTTTCATGACAACGTCAACGACAGTCTGACCAACAAGTATGCCCCAAACAATACCAATGCTTTGTCAAACGACTTTTCAAACAGAAAATTAACCTCTAAAGTATACACCAACTTGAATAATAAACAAATTTACATAAAAAAAGATTACATCAGTATTTTAGATCCCAAAAATTACGAATCGGTAAAGAAATTCAAAATTATTAAAATTGACTTGTTTCCAAATTTTAATAATTGCTTAAATTGTAAAAATGTTAAAATCATATATATAGAAAAATCTATAATTGGTACTCCAATTAAGATAATAGATTCCAAATTTGATAATATTTCCTCAAATTCTCTTGATTCTAATATAAATACAAATACAAATACGAACAATACTAATGATAATATGCAGAATACCAATAATTATGATAATAACGATAATAATAATAATAATAACAATAACGATAATAATAATAATAATAATAATAATAATAATAATAACAATGATAACAATAACAGCAATAACAGCAATAACAGCAATAATCACAATTATAATGAAAGTGATGGTGATGATTTCTCTGTCAACACGCTGAATGACTCAAATAATAATCCCAATAGCAATGATGACACCAATACTAATAACCAGTGCGAGAATGACACCAATACTAATAACCAGTGCGAGAATGACGATGACATTGACTCAGAATCAAAACTATTTGATAACTCTTCAAACACAATATTATCAATCAAAAACTATAACTCAAACACATCTTTTGAACAAATAATGAGAAGATTTCCTCTAATTTCAGAAATCTTGGGCAACAGATTCAACAACATATTCAATTCTTTCGACCTAAAAAAACTAAACTCAATTGATGATCTAATATCAAAATTCAATCAATTGATATCAAATTTAAAATTGCTATTCAATACCTTACCACCTTACCTAGTAAACGATATCCTAAAATTCTCTCCTTCAATTGATCTAAATCAATGCATCTACGATTACGCTGAACTAAACCTATACCATAAAATTTACAATAAACTAATCCTATTATCAAACAATAACTCAATTTCATTCAATTCACTCTTCTATAACGATTTGCAATGTCTCTCAAGTAATCAACTAAACTTGTCTGAAAAATTCCTTCTATCTGAAAACAATCACCAATTGCTATTTCTTGAAAGAAAACTAATCAAGGCAATCCAAACCTTTAAAACATTATCTCTATCAAATAACTACAACTCGAAACTAAAAATTCTTTTAAATACGATCAAAATTTTAACAAACCAAGAGCAAATTCTACAGTACAATTACGCTCAAAATAAATTCCAAAAAGTAAAAAGTTTCATTATTGATGCCGATAATCTTATTGGTCTACTAATCCTAGTAGTAATCAATTCAAAGATTATTAACCTAAATACCCATTTCAATTATATCAAAAATTTCTCCTATATTGATATCGAAAAAGGTAATTTAGGCTATATTTTTTCCACATTTGAAGCTGTAATATACTATCTACAAAATCAAGAAAACAAAATCAATCTATCCAAAAACTCTTTTAAAAATAAAAAATTTTGGAACTTGATCAAAAATAATGATATAACTCAATTAAACAATCTATTAAATAATGAACTTGAATCGTTCGATTCAAAAATATCCCTTGATTCATTTCTTAAAAGCAGAACAATTAATGGTGAATCCTGTTTAATGTTAGCAGTTCAAAGTTCCAATTATCAAATTTTTAAAACTTTGCTTAATTATGAAAACGTTTTCACTCTAGAAGATATTTTATACGATAAAACAATCTTTAATACAACCCTATTAAACCAAGCTTTAAAATTAGAAAATATTCCAATTATTAACGAAATCGTTGATATAATTTCTTCCTCTTGTACTATTCCCGAACAAATTTTTTACTACAATATTCCCGATAACTTTAATAGAACTATAGGCCATTATTTAATTCATTATGATGAATTGATCGATAAAATCGGCTTATTTATAAACTGGATTTTTAAAGATATAAACCATCAAACTCCTTTATTTACCATTTGCAGAAAATATGACGATACAAACTACGATAACTTGATTGAAAGAACCTTTAAACTAGTTAAATACTGGTATAAACTTAAAGGCCAGGCCTTTGATTATAAAAACCACATTGATAATAAAGGAAATACTTTACTCCATATCTTGAAATCAAATTTAAGTGTATTATTATCAGATAAAGATTTATTAATTAATTTAAATGAAGAAAATCATAAAAGAGTTACGCCATTATTAAACTCAATCAAATTGAATAGAATAAATAATGTCAAGGATTTAATTCATGACAAAAGAATAAATCCAATAAAAGTTGATAAGGTAACTTTTTTTACTCCGTTAGATTACATCAAAATGTCCTCCAATTCAAAATCAACAACAAAACTAAATACAAGTTTAAACAGTAACAATAATAATGAAAATGATAATATCAATGACAGTAATAAAAAATATATTGATAGTGATAATGAGAATATAGATAATAATAATAGTTTGGTTAGTGGAAATTCTAATCAAGAATCCAGTAATCCATTAATAACACAAACAGATAACTATCAAACTATCGAAAACAATGAGAATAATGATAAGAAAAACAAAACAGTTTTTGAGACTATATTCGATTCGTTTTTTCTTGATAATTATGTTTCCTTTTTTAATGACAAGAAAATTGGAATCATCCGACCAAGGTATGATGGCCATTATAAATTTGTGATAAAAGGACAGATGAAGTACCCGGTTTCAAAAGATTCTTACAAGTTATTTACATATTCAATTATGCATAATTTGAATGATTTTAAAATACTATTAAAATATATTAAAATTGAGTTTCCAAACATATTTTTACCGGTTGATAAATTAATTGAAAGTATTACAAATTTTGAAAATATATCTAAAAAAAATTTATTGCATTTCAACAAGCTATTATTGAATGAGTTGATATTTGAGTTAAATATAAATTTATTTAATTATTTATTAAGTGCCAAATCTCTAAATAATTATGAACTAATTTGGGAATTTTTAGTTTTGCCAGTATTCAATAATGAGAAAAATAATCTAGAAGAGCGATGTTTAAATCGGGTAAATAATTTGAAAGAAAAAATATTGATGTCGAATGATATGAATAATAAAGTGAGAAAAAAGGCACCATTATCAATATCATCTTTATCTTCAATGTCATTATCATCATCAATAACAGAATTTTCGAAAAATATAAATGATATATCAATTTTTTTGAAATATTCATATAACGATATAAAGGAATATAGTTTTTTGATAAGCAAATTGAATAAATTGGGATTGTTTATAGATTTGAAGACCAAAGATTATAAATATGTGAGTAAGAATGTGATGTTTGGAAAAGTTTTAAATTATAAAGACAAATTGATATATGAAGAAGAAAAAAATAGAAAAAGAAGCCGAAATAAGAAGAATAAAAATATGAATAATAGAATTGAAACAGATAAATTTGTTGAATTGCCTAAAATTATAAGCTTTTTGAAAGATTTCAGTAGTAATTATAAGATATTTGATGAGAGTGAGCCCAGTGCATATTTAAAGTTGTGTATAATGATCAAAACTTTTGAGATGATAAGTAAAAACTTGGTCAAGAATATTGAGGTGATAATTAATGAGTTAGTACCTGAATGGTGGAGAATGTATAATGAAATGGATGATATTAAGAAGTTGTTAAGCAAAATGAATAATAAAAATCGTGATAATAACAAGAGTGTTAATGATGCAAATCGTAAGAGCTTAATAGATAAAAAAAATAAAATAAAAAGAAAGGCATCAAATAATAGTTTGTCAAAGGTGTTTGGTTCGGTAAATGTTATTAATGAGCCTATCAGATTATTCAAAAAAATATCCAACAAAAATTTAAAAGAACCAAATAAAAACATTAATAACATTGAAAACGGAAGTACTCTTGGTGATATAAGCGAAAGTGGGCATCTATTAGGAAATTACAATGAAAACAATGACTTTGATAATATAGAAGAGAATAGTTTAAACAATAATAGTAGTATTACTAATGGTATCAATAATGGTATTAATAATGATCTTGATAATGATCTTGATAATGATATTAATATTAATAGTGAAAATGGGGAAAGCAACGAGTTAATGATAGAAAGTATAGATGAATCTGGGAAGATCATAATACTTGAGAAAGAAAAAGAGGATGAAATTAAATATAACGAGATAATTAAATCATCATCAGGCAAAAAAATTTCATTTTTCACAAATATAATTGAGAGTAAAAGAATTAATTTCAAAAAACAATTGATTGAGCAATTCAAAAAATTGGAAGTGAAAATCATTGATTTAGAGCAAAAAATTAAATTCAATCACGAATCGTTAGCAGTTGAAATTGGAAATTTCAATGATGTTAAAAGAGTTTTTTGGGAAAATACAATAAGAATTTTCATTGAGGAACATTTGAGGGATATAAGATTTTGCAAATTAGTTCATGAAAAAGCACTTTCTGACATCAAAAGAATGAAAATTTGAGACAAGTGGGTAATTATCTTTTAAATAGAAGCAAATAAAATAAAGCTGCAGACATTTTTATAACAAGAAATCATGTTAAGCCGTTTTCCGGTTTGATGTAGAAAGTAAACCAAAATAAATTCTAGATAAATACATTCAAAAAAAAATAAAATATGCTAAAAGTTTAAAAATGCACTCCTCATCAGGGGCTCGAACCCTGGACATTTCGGTTTCTTGCGAAACTGGAAGAATCCCTAAAAGCCGAACGCTCTACCGACTGAGCTAATGGGGATGAGTGCCTGACTTAGAAAAGCCTTAAAATAATAATACATAAAACCACACAAATATGGAAGTTGCTGCGCCGCTTTATCTGTAAATTTTGTTGAGTTTAGCAAAATCTAATTGACATCCGATATAGTGTAACGGCTATCATGGCACGCTTTCACCGTGCAGACCCGGGTTCGACTCCCGGTATCGGAATATGATATTAATCTTTTATGCAGTGGTTTTTTTTTGATCTTTTAAAGTATATCTTTGAGCATTTTTTTTATCGCTGAATTCAATCACAAATTGCCTTTTGTTTCTACATTTATCTGTATACACTTAGTACTATCTATTATTATTAGTACAATAAGATATGATTAGTAGCTATCATTAAAAAGAAATCATAAAATTGTAAAAACATAAAAACATAAAGTTAAAAAATCAAAAAATCACAAAAAAAGACGTCGGGCAAAACCCTGATTGTTTAGCTAGATGTTCCTCTATTTCTTTTTCTCATTACTGTCTATTTCAGAACCTTTATCTGAAGTTCCTGCTTCTGCTTCAGGCTCTTGCTTTTCTTCTTTGGGGTTGTTATGGATAACACCTTCCACTTCTTTGGCATAACTATCATCGATGTTAGAAATTGGTCCAACGTACCAATTTTTGGCTCCAAGTAGCCACCAACTTCCTGCACCAATAAATACTGCACCTAAAATAACAATTGTGTAGTTCATGTTTTCTTTATTGACTGGCATGAAATTGGGGAAAACAAAAACAATTGAAAGGAAAACAGTCCAAATACATGAATATGTCATAACTGGTTTGTAGAATTTGCCCAAACTAAATGGCCCAAATTTAATTCCCATTTTTTCGGCATTGAGTAAAAATGCTCCAATAACAACAACATACGACCAGTCTGTTGCAATTGCACATGCTGAAAAGATTGCATTCATTGCAACTGTTGAGCCTAAATTGATCAATGATAATAAACACATAATCAAGACCAATATCCATAGTGAGTTTAGTGGGACACCGGTTTTTTTGTTAACTTTTCCTAAGAATTTATGGTATGGCAATCCTCTGTCTCTAGCAAATGACCAAATACCTCTTGAGGTTGAGCAACATGCAACTGCACCAGTAAACCAAATGATGACAAAGGCGAGAGTCAAGTATGCTGTTGCTGCTTGCTTTCCCATGGCATGAGTATAAACTGCAACAATTGGCTGTCCAGTTTGAGTGTTTAAAATTGCATCGATATCTGTTCCCATTGATAAGGTGAAAACAATGACTAAAACCCATCCTAATATAGCTGTAACAGTCAATGCTAAGGCAATGGCCAATGGTGTATAGTATGCTGCATTGTGAACTTCTTCTGAGATTCTTGATGCTGAATCGTAACATGTCATAACCCACGATACATTCAAGAATCCAAATAAAAAGGCCCAACCATCTGAACTCCATCCTGTTTTATTTACAACATGGTTGAATGTGAAATCTGCTGTGTTAATCTTGGGACATTTAACCAATAAATGAACTATCAATGCAATTGTGGATCCGATATTAATGATACAGTAGTATTGAGTAATTGAAGATAATATATCGTTGGGTAAGGAATTAATCAATCCATGACTTATCATAATCAAAATTGAAACTGCAGTAACATGGCCTTTTTCAGGAATATATTCATAGTCACTATACATGGAAACAATAGCCAACAATAAAGTTGCTGCACCAAAATCAGTACTTGTTACACCAGTTATGACACCAGTTAAATACAACCACCCATCGATCCAACATGACAAAGCAACCCATTCTTTAGGAACAACTTGACTTAATGTATAATACATTCCACCTGATGTTGGGAAACAGGAAGTGATATGTGCAACTGACCATGCAATACACAAACAGCCAAGAGCACCAACAAACCAGCACCAAACAGCACAAGCTGGGCCTCCAGACCATAATGGATACAAGTAAGTGATGGAAATGGTACCCATAAGACCTGAGATTGAAAATGCAAAAGAAAATGTAGAAAGGAAATTATATCCTCTGTTGAATTCTTGTTTGTATCCTAAATTTGCTAATTCTGCAGCATCAGAATCTAACTGGACCCCAGTAGAAGATAAAACTGGAGTGATCTTTTCAACATCTGCCATCTTGGATAATTATCGTTGTTGAATTTATTCAAGAAATAATAACAAAAAAAGCAAAAACAAAAACAAAAACAAAGCCCAGAAAAAAAAAAGAAAAACAAGTGAATTATTTCAAGAGATTTTGATTCTTTTTATAATGTTTTTAAATCACTTTTGTTCAGCCATTTTTGAGTATTTTGTTTCCAACAACCAGTCATAATAAGAAGTTTAAAAAGTAAAGTTAGAAAAGAAAAGGGTATTCAATGAAAATATTATGCTACTTCAAAGGAAAAGTGCCACTGGAAAAAAATTTTCAAATGCATAAAATAACTATAAATTATTGTCAAGCAAGGGGAATAAATCAGGTTTTTGGGGTTTCTTACGATTTCGTGGATCGTAATAGAAAGCATCTATCGATTCTGTTTTGTTGATTTGCAACGTTTCTTTCAAAAACAAAAATAGAAACAGTTTGAACAATAGGTAGGTGTATGTTTTATGTCAGATTCAAGAACCAAAATAGTATTATAATTTACTCAATTGCCATTTCTTTCAACTGAATTAAAATATGTTTTCGTCTTCAAGATCATTTTCAAAACAAATCCACTGCAGTTTTCGCTTGTCTGAATTTTTGGAATTTTAAAGCAATACATATGTTGGGCCTCTTGAAAGAAGCTTTAATAAAATGTAAATGTGATTGTCAAATAATATCAATTTCAGATTGTAATGTTATTGGCTAGTTTGTGATAAACTTCAAGCTTATTCTCTTATATGCAAAAAAAACCTTATACATCGGATAGAAAAAGACCAAAATTATATTCTGAAAGAATTTCATATGATTGATAATTAACAAATCAGACATGACCATTGCAATTTTCAAACGTAAAATAATTCTAATTAAAATCTCTCAAACATTAATATCTATTTACAAATTTCAAACAATTGATTTCTTTTTCAGTATATTTATCGTACAGCTACTCGTTTGTTACTTTTGAAATGAAATCTAATAAAATACTTTTGAAAGAGCTGAATTTTTGTCATTTGAACTATTGAACTATTAAGGAAGCGGAACCAAGAAAGCGAAATGCTTAATACCAAAATATAGTACTAATTTTCACTGCTTTGGGTCAGATCTAAGCTTTATTCTCTAACTTTTGAGACACAAACAAAGCAGTCGAAAAACATTAACGTGTGTTTTCTCTTTTGTTTAGTTTCCCAGATCTCGAACCATTTTATTTGAACAAAACATAAGCAGATTTCGTCTCCAATCTTGTTGGTGGTTCTTCCAAACGACAAAAAACGCAATCTTTATGTCCAGGTCTGTGGAATAAGGTTTTGTCCTCCAAGGTGAATTTTCTTGGCTTGCGTTTTACTTTTCCAGGATTCTGGCGCAGTTTCCCAGAAAAGAAATTTCAGATCTGTCCCAATCTGGAAGAATCTGAAAAGTGACTTTTTGGATCTTTGAGAAGTCGTTTTATCAAGACAAATTGGCTGGTCGAGGTCTGTTTCGCACTGCTCAAAAACGCCAATAATGGTCTGCAATCAACACAATAGCCATCGATGCAGACTTAAATTTTGACATATTATTAAAAAGCCAGTCGAAAAGACCCGAAACTCAGAAAATTCTGTTCTGTGTGTGTATTTTGACTTCCTAACACGGAAGGAAATTACACACCTCACCATTTTAGTTTACACTCTACATGAGATGACTAGTAATTGATTGTAGAATATATATTCATATGGTCTTCACATTAAACATGAGAGCTGAGGGCTGAATTCTAAATCGGTCAAGGGTGCAATTAGAGTGAAAAAAAAAAATTTGTTTTATTGTATGGTATTCACAATTCAGAAAGTTATACAAAAAGTGACAAATATAGAAATATAAAAAAATAGGAAAATAGGAAAATAGGAAAAAAAACTAAAATGGCTGATATGTTAACAAAAAGACTCTATAGGCAAATGCAATTACGTGGTGAAATTAATCTGGTTTTGCTATCTAATTGGAGAGACCGTAGACACCACTCCATCTTGGAGCATTGATAATGATACCCATAATTATACCGGCGACTAATCCAGCACAAGGTAGTGTAATAATCCATCCCAAATAAATCCACAAGACCATTCTCCAATTAACAGATTTCAAACTGTTGTTACACAACCCAATACTTACTGTGGCACCTACTGCTGACTGAGTTGTAGAGACTGGAATGGCCAATTGAGAAGCTAAGACAACTGTAATAGCAGTGCCCAATTCTAACGAAAAACCCCTGGATGGTGACTGTAAGATTAATTTATTACCCAAATTACTCATAATGTGATAACCGTAAGTCCATAAACCAATAACTAATGCTGAAGCAGTAAAACATAAAACCCAAATTGGAACATCGGATTTGGATGCAACAGTATTGGATTTCCAGACTAAATAAACAGTTGACAATGGACCAGCAGCATTGGAGATATCATTTGAGCCATGGGCAAAAGACATTGCAGTAGCAGTGATAGCTTGTAAGATTGAAAAAAGATATTCAATTTTATTATCATAAATCTTAGAGGCAACATGAACATTTTTCAAATTACCAGCTAATACACCTTTATCATGAATTTGATTAGAAATAATGTCTTGAGTTATACCATGAATGAAAACTAACCAAATCAACTTGGGCCATTTTAATGGGTTCTTTAATAACTTGAACCAAAGCTGTTTAGTGGTTAATTTTTCTTCCAATTTAGATTCATGGTTGACGTCATGATCAGTAACCTCAATATCATCAAAATTTTTATTCAAAGCATTCTCTTCTTTATTATATGATGATGAGGACTGTTTAAATTCAGTGGACAAGTTATGAGCAACCACTTCAGGATCATTACTGTTTTCAGGAACTGCGCCATCATCATAACGTCTACCCTTGTAGTAATCAATAGTCAAATGATGACCAGCAGGCATCGGTGGGATATTATCAGTTGACTTGAAATAATAATATGGCCCTTTGATTATTTCCCATTTTCTTAATCTCCAATCCTCATAAACTAATTTTCTTCTGAAAAATGGAAAAAGAATTAGCATGTAGAGAGCAGCAGCAACAGCACCAACACCAAAAATGGAAGCAATAATAGTTTTTGTGGACAATTTATCTAGCTTCAATTGTGGAGCACCTTTCCAAACAATCAACATGGTCAAAATTGAAAAAGTGAAATAAACTAAACATGGAACATAAAACAAAGCATTTCTCAATGCATGTTTTCTCTCAAGAACAGCGTATTTAGAAAGCAAAAAAATGATTGCAGCAAAACCACCTGCAATTAGTGGTGCAATAAACCAAGAAGCAACAATTTGTGAAAAACCACCCCATCCCCAATGGATATCAGAACCAGCAGCAATACCTGCGCCAATGATACCACCAACAATAGAATGAGTGGTTGAGACTGGCATACCAATTTTGGTTGCAACTGTTAACCAGGTGGATGAACCAATTAATGCACAAGTCATTGTTAAAAGTAGCACAGCAGGTGTTTTATCATAATAAGAAACGTCTAAAATTTTGGTTCTAATGGTATCGGCAACTCTTGAACCAGCTAAAACTGCACCCAAAAACTCTGCTATTGCTGCTAGAATCATTGCCTGGGGATATGTTAACGATCTGGAGGAAACAGAAGAAGCAAAAGAGTTTGCAACATCATTTGCACCAATGTTCCATGCATCTAAGAATGCAAAAACTATGGTAAGCCCAAATAGATAATCAAAATCGTGAAGTGCATAAACCATTTTGAAATAGCTATTGAACTAATTACTAAATAGAATAATGGATTGTAATCAAAGTGTTGAATTATTAAATTGATATCGGTGAAATATAACTATATAAAAATAAAACAGTAATAATTATTCCAAATAGACAAAAGAAAACATCGAGCTTATATACAAAACCGATCAAGATAGAATATTAATTATAAAGATCTGTAGAAATCATAAAATGTGAGCGAAAAAAACAACATCATTAGCAATTCAATTGTTAGTAGCGAGAATATATTTGAACAAGTTGAATAAAATGATGATAAAGACAAAAAGCTAAAAGAAAAAAAAAAAATAATACTTAATTTGGCCAAAATCAAAAACCTAATTTCAGATTAAGAGTTCCAACGGAGCCAGAACGGTGAGAATATGTATCTAAATATTTCTAATATGTTTTTAGTGGGAAAATTATCAATAAAAAAAAGAAAAAACGCTTCTTAAAGCTTGAGTACATGCAATAAACTTCAAGCACGTTTACAATAAGAGCTCCACTTATTGGTATAATGAAGTTCACCAGGCTCTTATGGTCCTCATGATATAGTAAGCCCAGCCAACTTAGAATAGAGGATTCTTTTTGCGAGGGAAAACAGTATCAAAGTGAGTCAAAACGAATTTGCCAGTCGAAAACGTGCTACAAGAGCACTTGCCTGATTTGGAAAGTGGGATTCACCTGCTGAAAAGAGAGAGTAATTATTATTATTTTCAGTTCTTGTTTTTTTGGTCAATTTCTTGTTTTTTTTGTGGAAGAAAGACATTTGCTGGAAATTTATATCAAAGAGGAAGGTGTTCTTGTGTTGGTTTTTGATGGAAGCTATTTGTATTACTCATTTGAAGTCACTTTTTTTCTATGAAAACTGTTTGATGGATTTTTATTGATTGGTTCAGGCATATATTCAATATAGCCGTTATTTAGCAGACAAGCTACTCAAGCCAGAGGGGAAAGTAGCAAATCGGAATTATGATCATTCCTAATGTTCAGTTGAAATTAGCAAAACTACAATTAGGGGAGCATCGGTTGTTAGACAATTGGCAGCAAGTCTTCCTTTTTTGGATCTTAAAGTGAAAGAATAAACATGTTTTTGTTGACACTTGGAAATGAAATTTGTGCCATCTTTGTTTTGAGAGGGGTTTTAGAAGCGTTTTGGTAGGGCTCTAAAACGCACCTCTGAAATACTGATTGAGAAAACAGGAAGTGAATAAAAGGGACTGTTTTATCGAGCTGTGCCTAAATTTACCGCGTGCTCGTTTTCAGGGTTTGCGGGTCACCAACTTTTGTGTATCTTAAAAGTACCATTTACACTTTGAGTTGGAATATGTGGATGACAATTGCTTCAAAATAATTAATGTCTTTCTGAAGGCTTTGAATGAAAACTTTTAGTAGAAGAAGGAAGTTGAAAGGTAGAACGGGTTTCAAGAACCATAAGAATTATATCGATTATACTTTATATTCAAAAACAAACAAAAAACAATTTAAAAGTTCAGCTGTAAAATTTTAGACCAATAAGAAATCGCTTTTAACATCTCCTTAAACTGCCTAATTCATTGATAAAAGTTTATCTCGGAAAGTACCCAAATAAGACAAGTGATTTCTTATCTACTGATTATTACTAATGATGATACTGATATGATTAACTAACATAAGCTGCAGTAGATATATATATGAATTCGCAGCTTGTATATGCCAGAGATAATTATTTTTCTTTCCCCTGTTATATTGCTAATTGCAAACCAAAATGACTGTTACAGATAATATATTAGACTATGATAAAATTTTATTGTTTGGTGATTCCTTGATGGAGTTTTGCTTTAGACAGTTGCCCATATCTCATGAATACGCAATTTTAGATAACGAAAATGATGTTGCAAAAAATAATCAATTTACCTTGGGCTCTGGTTTAGTTGATATTTACTCAAGAAAATTGGATATCATCCATCGAGCATTTGCGGGATACAATTCGTTACAGTTGAAAATAATACTAAAGAAATTGTTTGAGAAGAATAATCTCACCGAGAATTTGAAATTAATGATTTTAACAGTTGGTACTAATGATTCTTCCACCTGTAAAAATGTTCAATGTGCGTTGCCTGATTATATTGAAAACATCAAGGAAATCATTAGAATGGTCAAAGCAAGGGGAATCAAGTTAGTTGTGTTTGGATTGCCCAAATACTATCCCGAGATCTTCAAGAAATACTGTTTAACTGATGTGGAAAATGGCTATTTTTTGGACAACAGCATAATCGAGAGTTATAACAGTAATTTAGGACGCATTTGCAAAATCCATGGCATTCCCTTCTTGGATTTGAATGCACTCATGTCAAGCTATGATGAAAACTTGACTAGCGATGGAATTCATTTGTCTGGTTATTGTCAATATCTCGTTTTCAAGGAATTATTGAGCATAATCAAGAACGAGCTTCCAGATTTGCATCCGGAAAATGTTTCCAAAAAGCTACCTGAATCGTACTTTGTAACCATCGATGAGCTTGAGGATATATAATTGAGAGATGTGATTGGGAGATGTGATTCAGAGACATAAATCAAAGACATAAAGATAAGCGTTGAAACCACGCCCTGTGGCC
Organism: Ascoidea tarda (nom. inval.); assembly: GCA_030560485.1. Classification (NCBI taxonomy): domain Eukaryota; kingdom Fungi; phylum Ascomycota; class Saccharomycetes; order Ascoideales; family Ascoideaceae; genus Ascoidea; species Ascoidea tarda (nom. inval.). The sequence goes on from JAKTTS010000099.1 coordinate 16,980, forward strand.
GGAAAACACAATCCGAACTCGGACGGTTGCGAAGTCATTGTGGTCCGTTGCCTCAAACGAAATATACAAGACTGAACCAATTCTGAAACGAGAACTGTGTTTAAGCAAAAATATTCAACTCACAAATGTCTTGGTGAATATTAGAAATCAAACTATATAAATATGACTACTAACTAGCTATACAGAAAGCAAATAAAGCAACGAAATAGTAGGAGAGAGAAGTCTAATAGTCATGACCACTAGGAGAAATCTCTACCCTTCATTCGACGACTGTCAAACTAACAGCATTCACGTCAAAAGCACAGGCAGTGATACCGAAAAGGCACTTGATATTCCACCAAACCCTTCCAACATCAATGAATTAAATCAAAGAGTTGAGTTAGTTGAATCGAATGTTGCATTTTGATTTGATCGGTTAGAACGAATGCTCGGAAACTTATTAACTCGTAACAAACCACCGGAAATCGGTTACAACAGATTATTACTAGGTCAATATAAGGACCACTTTTCCGTCTTACGGAGACGGTGCGGATATGAAAATCCTGTTTTTAGAAATTTATTGCTGAATAACCTATTTTACGAGTGCCTGTCTGTTTATGATGAAAAAATGCTAATGTAAAAACAGTCTGTACATGTCACTAGAATTTTGTCAATTTCAACTGACAGGCACTGTTAGTGAAGAGCATTTAAAATCGCGCTTAATGGCATTGTAATGAGTAAATTTTTCAGCAACACGAGTGGAATAAAAATAACTTCAATTTGAAATTACAAATTGGTACTTGTTCTTTCCACTCGTAAAAACCGCACCATTTCCGTGAAATGGAAAAGTGGTCTTTTATTGTCCTAGCAAGTTGTATTCTGATGAACAATCCAAGTTCATATAAACTAGCGATTGTGTGCCATTTGATGCCTTTGAATAAACAACAAACAACAGAACTACATATATCCAGAAAGCTCTAAGGTCTTGTTTATGAAAGCAATCATGATGTTGATAAAAACAATCTGTATTGTGTTTTTATTTAATTATCATTTTGTTTTTATTGTTTGAAAGGTTTTGATTATCGTAAACAGAATCTATGTGTTGTATAAATTGTAAACTACAACCAGATAGAAGACTTCTTCCAAGCTGTTAGCAATGTATGTGTTGTTAGAAACATAACCTCAAATTGCCAAAAATGTTTGAGAAAAATGTCCCAAGTTTCAAGAAACTCGAGAACCGATTTCAATAAACTGCTTACAATACTGGAACTGCTTAATTGTTATAAATGTTCTAAACTAAAGAAGTTAAATTGTCGTGCGCTTTCTGTTTCTCTTCCATTATTCACATCATCATCCAATCTGAGAACTCTTAATTTTTTTAGTTTTTCTATATTTTTTAGCTTTAACTATGGAAATCGGATTATTCAACAAGTTTAATGTAGTTGAATAAGTCGAATTTGACAACCTCACGACCTCGTTAATATGATTCTCACTGAGATTTAGTTCTTTCAGTTTGGTTAACTTCGACAATCCTTTAACTTTGCTGATGCAATTGTTAGACAAGTCAAGATATCTAAGATTAACTAAAGCATCTAAATTTTCAATCTTCGCAATTTTTGTATTTGATAGTTTTAATCTTTTTAGATTTGTTAGCATATCTAAGTTTTCAATCCTCTGAATTGACTTATTACGTAATAAATCCAAATCTTCTAGATTGATCAATTTACCTAGATTTTCTATTTTTAAGATTCTGTTCCATGATAGTTTTAATTTTTTTAAATTTGTTAGCACATCTAAGTTTTCAATGTTCTAAATTGCTCCAGGTGATAATTCCAAATACTCGAGATTGATCAATTTGTCTAGTCTTGAAGTTATTCTAATTCCATTACGATATATTGTTAGCCTCTTTAGATTATATAATTTATCAGCATTTCCAATTACATTTGGGTAGTGCGGAGTAAGTTTGAATACATCTGTAAAAGTAGATGCCGTAGTTTTTAAACCAAATTGTTGGATGATCCTATTACTAAATGTAACAAATTGGAAATCATTATTCAAATTTATTTCAATAAAGCTTTTATAAAGAGGACGAATTGAATTATTAAAATCACGATAGTCGAATTTATGTGAATTGTGAAATTTCGTATAAGGTGATTTTAAGAGTCCTGGCAAATAGTATCAGCTTGGATATCCAAAGTATATGATGGTGTTCTTTAAATATTTTAAGTTATTTGATATCAGATCTGCAATGTTACTAATACGATTCAAAATTGTGTTTTCAGGCGACTTGAAAGCATTAACAAAAAGCTGAAAATGTTGTATTTAATTTGCATTCCTTGCTAATTGGTAGAGCAGATCAAAATTTCTTGTTACATCTAGTTGTCCAAAATACATTTTCCAAACTGTGCAAAAATTCAATATTTCAAAAATAGATGCAAATGATTGAAGTGAATTTTTAAATATTGTGGTTGATTGCTAAAAAATAGATCGGTTAGCAATACATCTCTGAATAATAATGATGATGCTGCAAACTTAACTACGTTGCTGTTGGATAAGCTGAATAACCACAATATGTCCATTGGCAATTGATTGAATATTGTCTTGACTAACTTAAAAGGAAGTTTGTTCATGGGGTATTTCCGTAATGATGTTTCTAGAGATTTATTTGCATCGTTGTTGTGATATCTTCTCCAAAACAGTTTGATATCCATTGTGTAGAATTGGCCAAAGCAGTTGTTATTTTGTCAAAGCAGATTCAGATAAATGTGTAGGATAGAAAACAGTTCTTGATGTGTTTATATATCATTGAAAACCAAACAAGAGCATACTGCAAGACATCGATGGATGTAATTCGGTATTCAACTGAGCATTGTTTCGACTAAGAGACGAGTCAAAACCAACCAACAAATGAGTATCTTGGGTCTTGTCAAGTTTGCAAGAGATATCAAGTCCAGTAGGTATATTAACATCATTTTTTATTTTATGTTGTTTCTGTTGCACGATGTGACCGGCCTCGGCAATTCCCGGAAAATATCCGCGGCCGTCACAACCGGGAAACAAACCGCGGCCGCAGAGCGGGAGGGCCGGAAATACCGCATCGGGCGTGGAATCATGGACTTTGAGAAAGTCGAAAGGAAGAGCTGTGGAGACGCTTATCGACGAGCTGTTGGGAAAAAGCACATGAAAAAACCAGCTTCTACAGCTATGTGCTTACAATATTTAAACACAATGGGTTGGGCACTTTCGTCGAGTGGGATCGCACAAATTAGTAATTAGCAAATCTCTAGTCCAACATGACACTCTCCAACCCCAGCAAGGTCGATTTGATCAACTACGATAAGCTCCTACTACTCGGCGACTCATTGATGGAGTTTTGCTACAACCAGTTGCCATATTCTCACGAATCTCCAACTGATAGCACCGCCAATGAGAAAAATCACATCAACCAAAATGAAGCCGAGTATTTCAACCAAAAGATCCATTTCACCTTTGGCTCAGCTTTGGCTCATGTTTACACAAGAAAATTAGACATTGTTCAAAGAGGTTTTGGTGGGTACAACACGTCCCATATATCGTTGCTTTTGGAGAGTTTATTAAACAACGATGAGTTTGTTAAAAATTTGAAATTGATCATCATTAGTGGAGGAACTAACGATGCTTCAACACAAGACAATGCTTACTTATCCTTGAAAGATGTCAGGAGCAACTTTGTCAAAATGATCAAGCTCATAAAAGAAAAAAACATAAATTTAATTATCATTGGCTCCCCTGTCTATTTTCCTGAAATCTTTAGCAAGATGTGCTACGAAGATGTTCAAAAGGGTTACAATTTAGACAATGACTTGGTTCTTCAATACCATAACCAGGCAAGAGAACTTTGCCAGCAAAATGACATTCCTTTCTTAGACTTGAGACGTATAATGATAGACAACTACAACACTACCTTGACAAGTGACGGTTTACATTTATCCGGTTATGGGCAGTATCTCTTGTATAAGGAAATGATGAGTTTGATTAAGCAACACTTTCCTCAATTGCATCCCGATAATATCATGAAAAAACTACCAACATGTTATGAGGTTACTGATGATCATATCAAAAATCTAATAAACTAAACGAAATTCTTGGTTTATTATATGGTACGAAGTTGAGCTATATAATATATACTATATACTATATAGGTTGGAAGACATAAACTATGCTAGTAATAATATTCATATCTATATCCATATTCATTTTAATTCATTTTATTTTTAATAAATATTTTTAATCTCAATGCTTACAAGAAAAAAGATCTGAAATACAATATAAGAAAAATACTTAAAAGAAAAGCACCAAAGAAAAATCTACCTTTAGTTGTTTCTATTGCATATAATGCATATCCAATAACCGAATCTGTGGTAAAGTTCAAAATAGAAGCAGTTTGAATATATCCGTTGTTGTATGGGGTTAATGGTCTTGAAAGTGATCTAGTCGTACCAGTTGTACCAATTGAAGCAATTGACCTCGTTGAAGTAGTAGAAGCAATCGTGCTACTTGACGATAATGGTACGGTGATCAATGGAGGCGTGTTTGGAATGGTTATATCCAAATAAACTGGTTTATGGTCAGATAAATGAACATTTGGAATCGAATCATAACTCGAAATTATTTCTCTATTATCGTTATTCTGATACGATAAATATAGTATTCGATCACACCATGATGGGATTCTTTTTTTGGTATATTCGTTGGAATTGATAATAAATTTGTATGTTGGTTTAAAATTTATCGGTGGCTCATCGAAATTTGATAATATTTTATTGCTATTTTTAGAAATGGTCAATTCATCCTTTCTATTGAAAAATGACTGGTCGTAATGATCTAGCAAGTTATTATTATACTGATTTTTCAAATTTAAAATTGTATTCAAGGGTAGATTGGGGATATCCAAATCATTGAAATTAATATTAGCAATATCATTGATATTAAAGATATTAGCAGTGGCTCGGTAATTTAAATCTCCCATTATAAAACAGTGCGAATCGTCGATTAATGAGGTGAAACTGTCGTCGAACTTAAGATAATTGAAGATGTACTGAAGATCTTTATTTCTCTTTTCCCAATTAAGTGACCCTTCATTTGCAGTTAAATGACAGGCCAAAAATGTTAAGATTGTCTTTTCATTTTTGGCGGTATTAAGATTGAATGATAGTCTAATGCCACAGGATCCTTTTAAACTTGAAAATAAATAACCAGTTGAAAATTTCCCATAATTTAAAGTTAAATTCTTAAAATTTTCTTTAAATGGAGATAAAACAATCAAGCCGATAGCACCAATGAAGTTCGAAGCAATTTTATCAAAATTCAAGTTGTAATGTTCACTTAAAAATTCAATCAAGATCTTAGTGACATTTTTCAAATACAAATTAACTTGATCGTAATCCACCAAACTTTCTAAAACTGAACAAATTTCTTGAAAGCTGAAAACGAAAAAAGACGAGGGAGAAGCTGGTAGTCTTTTGGCCAACTCATTTAATAGAGTGTTGTTCTTCTGAAATAAATTTGGATTTTTCCCACAGTTGAATGTTAATAAAAACAAATGGATACTGCTTGAGGAAATTGTTGATTTTAAAGTAGAAGATAAATTTGAGGACTCGTTGTGAGAAAGGTTTACAGAAGTTGTGGCAGAACTTGAAGATGGATTTGAGGAAATCAAAGGAACCGACTCGTAGCTTTTTTCTTGATCCATTTTGAAGTCTGTAAATATATAATATGACCAAGTTGTTTGGGTTCTAGAAAAATGAAATGAAAAAGCTGAAACACAAGAAGCTCCCCCTTTTAAATACAAACTCTGTGAGGCTGCTGTTGCTGATTATTGCTGATTATATGTTCATGAAGATATAATGCTATGATCAACACCAGCAACATGGGACCCTGAAATGGCTGAGATGCGCCTGGTTGAAAACTCCTCCCGCTACGAGCTGAGAATCACGGGGTATTGCAGTGCTATGGCGCACGCCGGCACTTCAAACGTCCCGCTGGCACAATTTTTCAGCAGGCTTGGTCCATTTGTTGGGCAAAAAATGAGGTCAAAAAGCAACAAACCAAACCACAGACGCGGGTCGTGCACGATGACGAAAAATTTGACTCCAAAGCTTGAGAGGATAATGATTTGTATTGTTGGAGAATCACAATCTTGCTATAGTTATGTAAATTATACAAGTTATAGGGAATAAAGAGACATAGGTGTAGCTGTTGGTGATGCAATGTCATTCAGTTGGGCAGTACTATACAAATCATCATCAAATTAATAAAATATCATTGCAATAAATATTGAATTCGTAATTCCACAATTTGTAGGTCAAAACAAATTTCCAGTACATGAACAATAATCTAGGATTTCACCAATTAGTGGCATATATCAAAGACTACTATTTGTATCAGTTGGCGTTGACAATTTCAACTTACGCTTCGCAGCAGCAATGTCATTTAATAAATCCTTTTTTATTATTGGGATATTAAAATGGTGTCGAATTAGATTGTACAAAGTTGCAGTGTCATACTTGCCAGCATTAACCATTTGCTGAATCATTCTCTTCACTTCTGGTGAACGTTTTCGTAGCATAGTCTGGTCTTCTTTGTGCAATACATACAGATGTCCGTTGTGTGTGTTGTGGCCTTCTACCACTTGCCAGAGCTGAAGCAGCTTGACAAATTTCACTTTGATTTCAAACTTGCATCCAAATTTTTTAGAATTTCTTTGACGTTTTGAGCTCTCTGGTGTAATTACTCTTGTGCCATGGAACTGACATTTAAATACCATTCTATATTTGTCGTTGTATTTAATACACAACCCGACTCCATTTTTTTGGGACCATTCATTTTTAATCTTTTGCATCACATCTGCTTTGGAAATAAAGGTATCACCAAGTTTTGGAACGTTCAGTTGTTTGTATTCAGCAAATTGGCACAGTTGTAGGTTCAAATTTGTCATTTGAGTTGGTTTAAAAATTCGGTTCAATCTGACAGTAGTTATTCAGCATCAGAAACTGGACCAATTGGTTGCTAATAAATAACACCCGTCCTGGCTATATTCAAAGATAGCTTTTCTCAAAAAAATTAAATTGTTGATTTATTTAAAACTCCCCTAAATAGGGGTTGGCTTCTACCGAAGATAATCGGTTTAGAATCGATGTAATGAGCACTGAACCGTATTGCCATTTTGGAACAATAACAAAATGTATCAATTTATCAATGTTGAAAATTAAACTTTTGTTGAATGGCTCATTTATCAAATAAACTGGAGTTGTATTTATCATTGTAACAAAACAAGCGGCCACTTGGTTCATTGCTTAAAATTCCCATAAATTCAAGTAGGAATCAAGTCACTTCACTATTCACAATATCTTGTACTCTATTATTCTTATTGATTTGCACATAGGCGGTTTTCGGAAAGAATCAAGATAATAAACATTGTCCACTATCTGTAAATAAAATTTGTATTTATTCCAGAAACCGAGCATTGGCGCAACCGAATTTCTAGCTCGGAACTCACTGAATGTGACATTTGATGTATTGTAGCGCAATTTGCTACAATTACCAGCAGACATACGCATATAGCTGCAAAAAGCCATTGGTGCCGCTTAGACTTTGCTGTTCCACAAACATGGTCCTTGTTATGTTCATTCATATCTATTTACTGATTTAATGTCTTGAATGCTGTGGAATACAAAACCATTCATTGGTGATCATTCACAGCTTATTTGAGTGGTTGTTGTTGCTTCTTCTTCTTCTTTTCTTCAATTTGCTCCACTTGAATGTCTGTTAGCCCCTTTTCTTTCAATAGCTTCAAGATATACTCTTCACACTCATCTCCTAAGTCTCCTTGAATAACAATATCGTCTTTTTTCTCTGCATTTTTAACGACACTGCACCCAGTTGCGAACTTACTTGAAAACGTTTTGGACAACTTCTTGATATCAATTTCAAACACTTCTAACCCTGAAATTGAGACAACTTTCTTTCTCTTGGTTCGTTCGATTTTTTTAATTATGATTTTCGAGGATAGTTTTTTCTCCAAGATTCTTTTCGCCTTTTTCGCCTCTTTGATCTCTAATTTTTGTAAATCTTTTTCTAACGCTTGTTGTTTTTCAACTGATAGCGACGATTGGTTATTCACATAGTATTTTTCATATAAATCTGAATGGTTATTACTCACCATCCAGTTCTTGCACTGCGGAAATGATCCACCAAACTCACAGTAATCGCAAGGCAATGAACAAATACCACAATACACGACTTTCTTAGGTTGTATCTATCCACTATTAGTTAGCAAATGGTCCACTCCTTTTCTTCTATTCCTCTATATCACAATAAATATGTACATACAACTTCAGCCATCTCAATTGCCAGCTAATTCTTCTAGATATTCTGAATCTGTCTGACTTGTTCCCACTGTTGATAAACCTTCGTCCGGTTTCTTTTTGGAGTGAAAATTTGACCCGACACCACTCCGATGGGTCAACGTTTTATTTTTCAACCCCCATACAAACCACAAAAGATGCATAGGACAGTTGATTAGGCAGTGTTTCAATCATTTATTGATTTATATTTTCTATTCAACTACATATCAGCAAGATAACAAACATTTCCTGATGAAATGGTACACCAAAACAGTTTTCTCTTAATCAAAGAAACCTCCAAATGGTTCCAACTAGATTTTCTAATGTTCTTAACCATTGTAGAAAAGTTGGTAGAAATAATCACATCCATATAAATCTACCATATTAAACCCTGTTTTGCATCATCACATTTATTGAAAACTTTCCAATGAACACAAACAAAAACAATTAAGCAATGCTAATAGTTGCTTGTTGTCTCATTCACTTGTAGAGTTTTTGAATTTTAATTAGCTAAATAAGCCCTTGTTTTTTCAAATCATTGTACACCTTTTCTGTCATAACGTTGCCTTCTTCATCTTCAACTTCAACAGTATTTTCCTTAAGTGAGTCCTTAATACGATTTTTGTATTTTATTTTATTCCATAACTTACTCACCTCATCGATGCTTGTAATACCCTTAAACACTGAAGATGGTTTTTGGATACCAAGACACTTCAACCCGTGAGTATGTCTGGCTTCCATAAAATGTTTTTCAAATGCTTTTCTACCTTTGTATTTCAAATTCCCACAAATCTCACAGTTGAATTCTCTGTCAAGTCCCTGCAATTTCCACAACCAATATGGTATTGGTTTCCCGTCAAATCCCAACGGCAAGTTAAGTGGGTTTGGCACATTCTCTTCATCAGATTCACTATCCTCATTTGTTTTGTCCAACAGCTCTTCGTTTAAATAATCAGAATCAAATAATTTTAGTTCATTATCACCGATAGTATCTTCTCTTAGTAAATCTTCTATTTCTTCAAACCTTTCTTTATTGGTTAATGCCTGTTTTCTTTCAACATTCAATTTTGTGTCTTGACGCTGTTTGTCTAGCAATTGAGTGATTTCGTTTATCAAAAATTCTTCAAGACACAATTCCTTTTCAATTTCGTTCAACTGAGCATTGTTTGAACCTTTGAGCTTTTGAACATTTTTTTTGTGTTTTTTCCCATTCAAATGCCCATTGAAAACCGTTTCCTTGCTGAATAGTTTATTACAAGGTTTACAAAATAATTTATTATCGCTTTCGTTATCATTATCATTATCGTCACCATTATCATTATCGTCACCATTATCATTACTACTGGAATTGTAGGAATTCTGGTTTATTTGCTTTACCCATTTTTCTTCAAATTGGCTTTTTAGATTTTTAATTATCCGGTCTGGATTTGACAATGGTTTGATTTTGAATATAAACTTGACCAAATAATCCGATAACTGGTTGATATAATCAATATACTCAGAAGAATGTCTATTAATGGCTTTGTAATAGTCGTTATAGGTATTTTTACCAACTTTGTAGTAGAATTCCAAATATTTTAGATACGTTATACTAAATCTTTCATTGTCATTGAAATGATTTGATAGACCCGGTAGATTTAAAAAAATTTCATGAAATTGAATTAAATCAAGGTATTTGCCATAGTTTTCTTCCAAAGAAAAAATGGAATCAAGAGATAAATCTGAACTAAAAGCACTTAATATACTTTTTTTTCTAATTTCTGATTTCGCAATCTTTTTTTTGAAAATGTCTTTTGTTATGTTTGGATTTTGAAGATCTTTTTTGGATAAATTTGATGAACCCATTGAAAATAGCAATGACAAGTTATGACTACCATCTTGAAAATCAGTGTTAGATAGATAATTTTTCTGAATGTTTTTGTAAAGGAGGTCAAAATTTTCAAATTTGTAATTCGGATCAGATATGAAGGAAATTTGGCGATTTAATTTATCAATTTCATATTTTGAATCAGTGTGATGGGGAAAATCATTTGAGTTCTTGAGATAAAACTTGCTTAAATGTAATGAATTTTTTTTATATCTTTTAATGAATGAATTAATTTCGTGCTGTTGGAGTAGGACTTCTTTTACAGGTCTTTTATTATTTTGATTTAAAACGCCATGATCTATATTTTGAGTTGAGCCAACATAAACAGCTGGATTTCTTTGGATTCTGTTGGATATTTCTATTTGGATTCTATCCAATTCTTCGAGAGAATTTCTTTGTTCTTCAAGACGGTTTTCATTTATAAGGTCAATTTCCATATTATATATTAACTATTAATTATTAGTTATCAACTGTTAATTATAGACAAGTTGATTAAAAATCTGTTTAGTATTTATTAGCATTCAATGAGAGGCCGTTTTAACTTTTTTTTTTCCGTCATTTTTTTTCAAGCACCAATTATTTTCTTTTGTTATGCGTTGGGTAGAATCGATTATTTATCTATTTACTTAGCTAGGCATCTATTTAATTGAATATTTATTTGGTAGATTGGCTACTGGGTAAATGAATAGGATTTTTTTAGCATTCAAAAGAATGGTTTCAAAAGCTGGAGAGAAATTGAGCAAAGATAGAGTTGTTATAATTGAAGATGAGAAGTTGGGTATTAATACGAGCTATAGGATTGGGAAAGAACTAAGAAAAGTTGAGCCATACTACTATACGTATAATACGTATTGCAAATTACGATGGAGAGGGAAGAATATTGTTGAGGTATTTCAAAGCGAATTTCGAGATAAAAGTGGAGAGCATTATTGGAGGAAAATCGAGGAGGGAAAAGTTACAATCAATAAGCAAGTAGCGAAATTGGACACGATTTTGAAAGATGGAGATTTGATTACACATAAGATCCATCGACATGAGCCAGCGGTTTCGGCAAAGGAAATTGAGATCATATATGAGAATAAGGATATGGTTGTTATTAATAAACCTGCGGGCATACCAGTTCATCCAGTTGGTAGGTATCGATACAATTCAATATCGGAGATATTTCGGTTTGAAAAGAAGATGAATATATTGGTTTCGCATAGATTGGACCGATTAACATCGGGGATAATGCTCTTGAGCAAGAATGGGGAATACTCGGAGCAGTTGAGAAATAAGTTTATTAACCGAGATTTGGTGAAGGAATACATTTCTAAAGTGAAGGGGAATTTTAAAAAGATGGACGAAAATGGGAAGGAGATTGAAGAAGTTTTGATTGACAAACCGTTGTATAAATACGATGCAAAGTTGACATTGAACAAAGTGGATGAAGAAAAGGGAAAGACAGCAAAGACGTATATTCGAAAGGTTTCGTACGATAAAGAGAGCGATACTAGTATTGTGATTTGCAGGCCATTGACAGGAAGAACTCACCAAATTCGGGTTCATTTACAGTATTTGGGGTTTCCAATTGCCAACGATCCCATTTACTCTAATGTTAAAGTCTGGGGAGAGGCGTTGGGAAAGGAAAACCAGATTGACTACAGATTGGTGCAAAAGAGATTGGACAAGTTTGGCAAAAGCGAGCCAGAGAACAGTTGGTACTACCAAAGGGAAATTGAAGATGGAAAATGCAACAAAGATGGAGAGGTGTTGAATGGAAAGCACTGCGAAGAGTGTGAAGACGAGCTATATTCTGATCCAGATGTGAGAAACTTGGAGATTTGGTTGCATTCGTTCAGATACAAAACGAAGAACTCCACGGAGGGCGAACAGTGGGAGTTCCAGACGGAAATGCCGGAGTGGGCGATGGAAAAGCACCGAAAGCATATGGAGACGGCGATTGAGGAGGCCCGAAAGTGCGAGTATACGGACAAAGCCTTTTCGGTGGGAGCGGTGCTCGTGTTGGACGGCGAGGTTCTTGCAACGGGATACTCGCGCGAGTTGCCGGGAAACACGCACGCCGAGGAGTGTGCCATCAAAAAGTACTTTGCGCGAGTGGGCTCTAAGCAGCACGAGCAAAAACTTCCTGTTGGGACTGTGCTCTACACCACGATGGAGCCCTGTTCGCACCGACTCAGCGGGAACACACCATGTGTCGAGCGAATTCTCCGCCATGGCATCCGCACGTGCTTTGTTGGCGTTGTCGAGCCGAACACGTTTGTCGCAAACAACACCGGCCGGAAAACGCTTGCAGCCAACGGCGTGCTCTACGCACGCGTGCCGGGCGTCGAAGCCCGCTGTTTGGCGTTGGCCACGGGCCGTAGCACGGAGACGGATGCGGACGCAGAACAGCAGAGAAAGAAGCCCAAATTGGCACTATAAAAGCTCCAATAATGCTGTTAAAATAGCTGTTATGAGTATTCCAACAACACCAATGGTTCTTCACTGTGCAGAACCACCGGTGTGGATGTCACGCAGCCCCAGGCACACACATGCGCTGGCCGTTGCCTGCTGCATTCTCAGACGTTCTGTCATGCACAGTGTCTAATCGGGGAATTTGTTTGTGTACTGTTTGCTTCTTTGTGTACTTCTTTCCCCATTGGGCACTGATGCAGGTGCTCTGCCCGATTCGGAAAAACATAAACACACATTTCATTTTCTGTGCAGTTCGCTTTTTGGGTGGGCCTTTTGAATATAAATAAATAAACTTCTTTGCTTTCGTTTTTATATTTAATATCCCTTTTCCATCTCTTCTTCTTGCAACCATCTTTGTTCCTCTTCTTTTCCTGATATATCCTCTTGTTTCTTCCCATCCCTAGCCCTTAATTCTCCATCTGTTCCTTTGACTCAACTCACCTCGCTTAGTTCCGGTTTTTTTTGTTTCTTTTTGTCATCTGTTTTCTTCTCTGGTTTTCATTCTCTTATATCCAATCTTTCGAGATCAACTTTGCAATATACTACTTTGATATTTGCTCCCTGATACCTGATTTATACTTGATATATACCTCACCTATACCCTTTTGTGGTTTTCAGTATTTTTCCCATATCCCTATCCCCATCACTACCAATACTACTTCTCAATATTACTTATCCCTCTTTATATCACTTATTTTATCTCATACCACACTTCTTAAAAGTATTCTTAAAAGTATTCTCAAACGTACTCTTACAAAGTGATATCAACAACAATCCGTAAATTGTCTTCAATATTAACAATATTAATACCTCCAACATTGTTAGTCTCAACCTCAATAATAACAACAATAGCCCCCCTAAAATATCCTTCTTTAATTCTCTTATAAATCTATTCAATCACAGAAATCCCTACTATCTCAATCACTTTCAATTTTTTAACAACTTTACTCACAACGATTTTAAAAACAAACAAACCATTTCAATCAGGAATTCATCTGAATACCCACCTCTCATTTTCAACATCCCTCGTAATCTATTTTCATTCCTATTCAACTCCCTAAACTTAAATCTAAATCTAAATCTAAATCTAAATCTAAATTTCTCCTACTTCTCCAAAATGCGTGGCCAACCTCTACAAGTCATTGCTTCTCAAGACCTCAACTCGAGAAACGTTAGAAATAGTTTGAATGCTAACCTCAACACTAACCATTACCAAACTCAACTCCCTTCTCAGCAACAAGCAAAACAAATCTTACAAAAAGAACAACAACAACAGCAGCAACAACAACAGCAACAGCAAAATAATAAAAGAGAAAAATTATCCTCTCTTTGCAAAACTCCTCCCTCAGTCATTAGAACAAGAACAGGTAAAGATTACCAAAGAGGTTTATTCTTAGGTGAAGGTGGTTTCGCTAGATGCTTCCAAATCAAAGATGATAGTGGGAAACTATACGCTGCTAAAACTGTTGCAAAAGCCTCAATTAAAAATGAAAAAACTAAAACAAAACTATTATCCGAAATCAAAATCCACAAATCAATGTCTCATCCAAACATCGTCCAGTTTATCGACTGTTTTGAAGACGACGTCAACGTTTACATTCTCTTAGAAATCTGTCCTCATGGCTCCCTTATGGACTTGTTGAAAAAAAGAAAAAACTTATCTGAACCTGAAGTCAGATTCATGACTGTGCAAATCATAGCTGCCATCAAATATATGCACAATAGAAGAGTCATCCACAGAGACATTAAACTCGGTAACATCTTCTTTGATGCTGATATGAACCTCAAAATTGGTGATTTTGGTCTTGCTGCTGTCTTACCTGTTGGAAAGGACAGAAAATACACAATCTGTGGTACTCCCAACTACATTGCTCCCGAAGTTCTTACTGGAAAAATTAAAGGCCACTCCTTCGAAGTAGATACTTGGTCAATTGGTATAATGATGTACGCTTTATTATTCGGTAAACCCCCTTTTCAATCAAAGGACGTCAAACTAATCTACGAAAGAATTAAAACAACTGATTATCAATTTCCCCAAGACAAAAACATCTCAGATGAAGCCAAAATTCTTATAAAGGATATCCTCTCTCTTGACCCTTTAAAAAGACCTTCTCTCTCTGATATCCTCCACTATAAATGGTTTAAAGGCCCCTTTCCAAGACAACTTAGCACCGATATACTACTAAATGAACCTTCCTATTACTACAATATCGACAAAAGAGAAGCAGAAGCAAACTTTTACAATGCTCAAATGAATGGTGGTTTAATGAGCGGTGGTCCTAAAAATCCAATAGAAATCTTAAAATCAGATCTTGAATCAGAACAGCCAAAAGCACTTTTACCCCAATCCTTATCTCCAGGTGGCACTTCAAATAAATATAAAGAAATGGTCATGGTCGGTACCGCTTCAAAGAGAATAACCGAAGAAGCTCTTATAAACAAAATGTTAAAACCTTCAAAAAAATTCAACTTTTCCTCCAAATTCGAAAAAAAATCAGACCAATTATTAGCAAATGAATGCATGGAAACTTTAAGCAACATCAACATAGCTGAAAGGCAAGTCAGATTAAGATCTTCAATCGACGACAACTACGTGATCAACAAGAGACCAATACTAATAAGCAAATGGGTCGATTACTCAAATAAACATGGTTTCTCCTATCAATTATCCTCAAACGATATCGGTGTATTGTTTAATAATGGCAACTCAATCTTAAAATTAACCAATTCTGAAGACTTTTGGTATATAGTCGAAGACAAACTTAAAGGTTGGCTGGCAAAAAGTTTCCAGTTAAGTTCAATGCCCTTTGAATTAAGAAAAGAAATGGGAATAGTCGAGTTTTTTGCTAAATATATGAAGGCCAACTTGTGCAACGTCTCAAATGAACACAGTGCTAGAGAAGAAGACGTATGGTTAAGAAGATATAGCAGATATGATCCCTATGTCATGTTTGAATTAAGTAACGGTTCATTCCAGTTTAATTTCAGAGATCATCACAAAATATGCATCTCAGAAAAGGGCAGAGCTTTAACGTATATTTCTCCTGACAGAACTGCTAATTCATACTCATTAGTCGAAGTATTGAGATATGGTGGTATACCAGGTAATAAAGAAATTAACTTTGAAGAAAAATATCTTTTAATGAAACAAGCATTAAAACAAAAAGCTGACATATAGAAATAATGTATCAAAATAAGTTGGATTAAAAATCATATTACAAAACATTTTTTTTCATTTTTTTATTTTGTTGATTTTATAAAAGAAATTCATTATTGTTTTTTAATCAAGGTTTTGGTTATTAGTTTAGGGTTTTTTTATTAGAAAATCCTTTTATTTTCAATTCATAACCAGCTTTTGGTCTACTAATTTCTTCAAGTGAAGTTTTATATTGAGATTTTTTTATTTTTTATTTTTTATTTTACTTTTTATTTTTTATTTTACTTTTTATTTTTTTTTTTTTTCAAACCCACTCATCATAATATTCTAAAACAGAAGTTTCTTAATGACATTTAATGTGGATCCCTTTGTTTATAAATATATCTGCTATCCACAGATAAAACATGGTTTTGTGATCCAATTCATTTTCCAAATCATTTTCAATACCAACTTTCTTTCAATCATTGATGCAATAAATTTTTTCACAAAAAAAGATCTTTTTAAAAAGACACCAAATTTATAGAATTTTTGTTTCTTTATATATATATATATATTTAATGCATTTTTAATAAAAATATTACAAATTTTAGCTACTAGTGCATTCTAGCAAAACTCCAAATAATTTTCACTTTACAAACAGAGTTTTTTTTGAAGATATTTGTGAAAACAATCGATTCAACTCACAATTTATTATCTGGAATGAGCATCAAAAAAGTCTATCAGCATCCAAAGGGTTGTTTAAGCATAGCAGCTTATAGAGGGTCTAAATAATTGTATTTGCAGCTAGTGTGTAAGTTGTGGAGATGGTTAGTCACCATATTAGACTGCCTAGTTCATATACAATAATAACGTAGATACACAATCAAGACCTTATACCAGAAGTGGCTTCCTAATTCGTGACTGCTTTAATGCGGCCTGACGCAATAATCATGTGCATTTAGCGTCTGTAATTTCCCGCTGTTTAAGCTTTTTTGAAGAGTTTCTATTCTTGAGAGGATTTAGGAGCATTTGAAAGGATCTTCGCGATTGCGAGTTATATACATTGGGAGTTTCAGAATCAAAATAGGCATTGGGTACAAATCACAATTTAGTACTATTAATTCAGGTTTCTTTACGTATATTAATCCATATTTATTAAAAAACTATTTATAATCTTATATCATCAGCTGAGTTAGTATCCATCAACTGCTTTAATGATTACTGATAAACAATGAATACCTTATAAATATTCTAAACACTATATCCGATTTAGAAATTTTTTAATTTCATTCAATTCAGTCTCATCAGGATATAAGAAGTGCTGATACAATTTAGCTAGGGGCATAACTTTTTTATATTCTTTGGTTTTAATTCTTCTTTTTTTATTATAAAATTCACTTTGAAAACTTTTTATGGTTTCTTATGTTTGTCTATCTGTATTGCAATCTGTAACTTTAAACATAGTTATTTTGCCTCTAGCAATAAAAACACAATCAAAGTAAAAATTGAGTCAACTAGTTTTTTTGCGCCTGGGATAGCTTTGAGAAAAACTTTTTAATAATTCTTCAAATGTTACTTTTCCTTCAGTATCACCAGTATCATATTCTGATTTGATAGTACTATTGTCTTTTGATTTGACAGTACCATCATCTTCTGTGTCAATAACTTTACAATCAACTAGTATACCGTTATTATCATTAACCCTTTTCATTTCTTTGGATTTTGTAATTTTTTCCAAAACATTAAAATTCTTTCAAACATGATGATCAGATAAACTTTTCTTTGGATTAGTGAAGCTTTGAATTCTTTTTAATATTAGAATGACCATTTGCGTCTTTGACTTCCTCATCATCGGAATTGGCTTCATCGTATATATTTGCACCATCGTAGATAACAATATTATCATTACATTTAGCGTTTTATAAATGATTTTTGAACAGTTTCATTGTCTCCAACAAATTTAATTCAGCAGTTTTTTTGACTTTTGTATAGTGAGTAGGCTCTTTATCACTTGCATTGGCATGTTCAGCTTGATGAAGAAGATAAATCAATTTATAAAAAGTGCTTTGCATGCTATTTTTGTGAAGGACCATTTTACAGAAAAATCGATTCTAGAATAATTAAAATTAAGAAATAATTGTTAATTACGATAGAAGTTTATCCAATTAGTCCAAATTCTGTTGTATCCAGCTGATTGAAAGTAATCATATTCAATTAGTCAAATGCTGAAAAGTGATACTATATAATTTATAGTACTTTTTTTCAGTTCTAACAAAATTATTTGCTATAATTAACGTGATTTAATATATATTTGATTGTGAGATAAAATACATAAACATTTTATAACAGATTCTTGATTTTAATTTAAATAAATAAAACTACTACAGGAAAATATATAAATGTTATGTCAGTTGATGTTAGCTCAAGCTTTGATCATCAATAATTCTTTTTTAAAAGTTAAAAACATTGAGATTTATTTTTCATATTTTTGAAAATTTTCATATTTTTAACAATATTGATAACTGCTAATCCACAATTATCCACAATAACTACCAACAATTCATAATTACATATTATTTATTGCAATGGATATAACCAAAATAAATTCTCAAGCAATAAAATTATTTAGAGAAAGTTTGAAATCATATTCTGGTAGATTTTTGGGAGTCATAGCTGATAATTCTCTTGTGTTAAATTTGTCAAATATAAAAATAACTAATGATTTGAAAACCCAAACTGATAATCTCAGTATTGGTATTCCAAATACTTTAAGTAGAGCAAATAAATATATATAAAATTTTAAAATAGAAACAAATTCAATTTTTACTTATGGAAATAACCTCTCCAATATGAACATTCTTCATCAAAATATCATTGAAAAAATCAGTTTTATTGAATTATTTATCATGATTCTTTTACCACAAAATTTTAACATTAAATTAATGGAAACTGATAGCACCATAAGAAACTTTTGTAACATCAGTTGCTGTTCCATCATTATCAAAACTAATCTGAATGTGATAATTATCTTGTTTCAAAATAAGGGTGGTACAAAAAATAATTGAATATGTATTTCCTATAACAATAATCAGTCAATGCTATGTATTTTATTTAAATTACTCCAATAATTTGAAACTTATAGGCTCAAAGTAGTTAATAAAAAAAATTAAACAGAGTTGATATCAACCAAACAAAACCAATTCTTTTTGTTTTTTCGGCAATAAATTCTATTTTACCATATGAATCTGCTGCCATCAATACAATTTCAAAAACTCAAGAAGAAAGTAAAAATTGTTTTTATGAAAAGATCAGTAAAGATTTCAACGGATTATTATTTTTTAGATACTTAATCTCACCATGGATAAAAGTTTTAGATCTAAAACATCTCTGTAGCATATTTAGTATTCACAAAGAATAAAAAATAGGGTCAATCAAAAAGTCTACAATTATATAAGAAACCAAAATATTAAACTTTAATAGGTCTATAAATGATGTTTTGAATATAGAAAATTTAGTAAATTATGAGGTGTTTTTCTTGTTAGTATTTTAGATATATTACTCAAGGCAATCTAACAAAACTGGATTTCTTTTAATTCTGGAGGACAAGATGTAATCGTTTAATCTCAATAATATTTGTCAATAGAAGTTTAACTTGTAATAGTATTTTAGTGTCTGGGGCTGTTAGCAAGTCATTGACATGTATTTGCTCTCGTTACTTCAAACAAAAAAGCTCTAACAAAAACTACTGATAAACTCGAAGTTTTTCTCAAATCTGCAAGTTTCTCTCAAAAGTCTGATAGTTGCATCAAAAGAAATCAAGACAAAATGTTCGGGATTCAGCTTCAGACCTCTCACATCGGGAATCACGCTTTTTTTGTGGCAGTGCTCTGAAAGCAAAAAAAGAAGTGTACAGCACATGTCAACCCTCTACTTTTGCAATAGTGAAACTTTGAGTTTATTGCAAAAAATTGTTTATCACATGCTTTTCAGTTTTCTTTTGAAAAATTATTTTATTTTTCTTCTTTCAATCTATGACCAAGATATTCATTCCGACTCAGCAATCGCGCCAATAACGATCCATCTAAAGAAAATAAACAGGA
Organism: Ascoidea tarda (nom. inval.); assembly: GCA_030560485.1. Taxonomy (NCBI): domain Eukaryota; kingdom Fungi; phylum Ascomycota; class Saccharomycetes; order Ascoideales; family Ascoideaceae; genus Ascoidea; species Ascoidea tarda (nom. inval.). Next base: position 36,903 of record JAKTTS010000099.1, read on the forward strand.
TCAAAACCTTGCGATGGCATCTCAATATAGAAAAAAACAACCCCATTAAAGCATACATTGAAGGAGACAAAACAGCTAGCACAAAGGACCAATCTACACCAAACACCAAACACCAAACACTGAACGAAATATCAATTTTCAAACAAATTC
>JAKTTS010000009.1:0-85714 GCA_030560485.1 Ascoidea tarda (nom. inval.)
CAACAATATCATGAAATTTTGCTGATAACCTGGCACGTGTCAGTCGCTGAAAAGTTGAAGCGTGACTTGCCCTTAAGAAAAAACAGTCACGGCCAACGCACACAACCGCAGCTTTATAATTTCCGTTTAATAATCTTTGTTCGGCAAAGTTTCGGAACGTGCTTGTGTTTTCGAAATGATAGGTAGACCCCGGGTAAGTAAGTGTTTGTTTTGGGAAGGTCTGTGCGTACAGATAACAATTCCACCAATTTGGGTCAGTTCAAGTGAACACAAAATGTGTCAATTTTATATTTACAAATTTTTATTTTTCTTTCAGGGAAAGAATTCTAAGTTTCTAAGCGATTATCTATAAATAATTTTTATTCTATTATTTGGAAAGTGGCTAGGGAGACTTATTAAGCTCTTTAATTTTGTCGTCAAGTTCTTGCTGTCTTTCTTGATTTTCAATTATTTTTTTTTTTTTTATCATTTCTAATTCTTGCAAGTTTTTATTATAACTTTTCAAATTTTCAATTTCTTTCGTTATCTCATCTATATTACTATCGTTTTTCATTCTCATTTCTTCTAGTGTCTTTTCGATCATATTCAAATTTTGTTCCACATTTTCTAGTTCAAAAAATTTATCGTCATGAATAATAGGTCTATCGTTATCCAGTAAATTATTTGATGATGGATGGATTGTTGGATCATTGTTTAACAATTTATTCAAAAAAGAATCTGGATTTGCTATTAATTCTTTAAATTTTCCTGTTTCTACCATGCTTCCTTCATTAAGAACTATAATTCTTGAAGCCGTTTTAATAGTTGAGATTCTATGAGCAATTGAAATAGTTGTCAAATTTCTAATTGATCTATCTTGTATAGTAGTTGAAATAGCATTTTCACTTTCAGAATCCAATGCACTAGTTGCTTCATCCAATATCAATATTTTTGGTTTTAATATCAAAGCTCTTGCGAGCGCAATTCTTTGTTTTTGACCACCCGATAACTGAGTACCTCTTGACCCAACTATTGTATCGAGACCATTTGGAAATCTAGTTAAAAATTTGTCACAATTTGCGAGTTTAGCAGCATTATCCACTTCTTCATCAGATGCATTAGTATATCCGTATTTGATATTTTCCTTAATAGTTCCTGAGAATAATAATGGTTCTTGTTGTACGACCCCGATAATTCTTCTATAATTTTTCAAGTTAAAGTCAGCTATATTTTCTTTATCTAGTAAAATGGAACCTGAATTTGGATCATAATATCTTAATAATAAATGAATAATGGTTGACTTTCCAGAACCTGATGGGCCAACTATGCAAATGTGCTCACCTGGAGTTATCTTGAAATTTAATTGTTTAAATATTAAAGCGTTTAGCCTCGTAGGATAAGAAAACTTAATATTTTTGAATTCAATTTCACCCTTTAAAGTCCTGTGGTTTATCTTTTTACCAATAGTTGCAGGGATTAAAGGTTTTCTATCATTTAATTCAAATACTCTTGTTGCAGCACCCATACCTTTCATTAATTCTGAGTAAAAATTTGATAGACCAAACATTGAAGAACCGGTATAAACAGCGTACATGATAAATGAGGATAGATCTCCAACACTAATTTCTCCAGATCTAATCATTGAAGAGCCAATTGATAGAAGTAATAATAGTGCCGAGTTTGCTATAAAACCTGTTGAGCCATAAAAGAAACCTGTGAATCTTGCTTCTAAGTAACCTGCTTGAAAAACATTTCTAACTTGTTTTGAAAAGTTATGGATTTCAGTTCTTTCACCATTAAAGGATTGGATTGTTTTGGTTGAAGATAAAGATTCCTCGGCTACTTTTGTTAGGGTTCCTACTTCTTGCTGTAATCTTTTTGAAATATTTCTGATTTTTCTACCATAAAAAAAGGCAAATAAACCCAAGGGAGGTGCTAAAATGAATAAATAAGCAGCTAGTTTGGGAGAAACTAAACACATCATTGAAAAGCCAACACCACCGGAGATTACAGCTCTTACACCATCAGATAAATTTTGAGTGGCGGATCTTGTAATAATGGAGGAATCGTTGGTTAATCTTGAGATCAAGTCGCCTACTTTGTTATAGTCTAGGAAGACAGCATCTTGTTCTAGAGACTTTTTGAGGATTCTTACTCTTAATCTTGCAATGACTCTTTCACCAATTGTTTTTAAAAGGATGATACGATAAGAATTTGCAATTGCACCGATAAAGAAAAAGCCTGCTAAACCGAATAGAAAATAATTTAAGGGTAAACCGAAAACTTGTGGGGAGTTGTTATTGGGATCATTTTTAGAGTTGTAAGATTTAAAACGATCATTTTCTTTAATTTTGGTTACGAAAGATTGAATGAAGGAGGTTGATTTGTTACCGGTTTTATCAGTTTTATCAGAGGTGTTTTGATTGTTTGGAATAGAGTTACCAGCGTCCAAGAGTATACCCAAGACAAGAGGTAGAGACATTGATACTGAGGAAGAAATAATTAGACAAAATAAGACTAGAAAAAGAAGATTTATTTCAGGTTTTGCAAGTGAGAATAGTTTGGCCATTGATTTAAAGTCGTTGTAGTTTTTTGTGGTATTTTCTGCTGAAGATAGGATTAATTCAGAGGGATTAAAAATTCTTGATGGGGGCAAATTTTCATCACTTTTTTTTATAGTATTATTTTGATCATTTTGATTGTTTTGGTTATCTTTTATGGTATGGTTATTTGATGGAGTATTAGAGTTAAATCTTTTTGATATAAAGTAGTCGAAAATGTTTTGCTTTTTAAGGTCGGTTTTATTACAAAGTGGATTAAAAGAGATTGAAGGTGAATTATGAAATAAAAGATTGCTATTGTAGTTATAGTTATAATTATAATTATAATTGCGGTTATGATTATGATTATTATTGATTGATATAGACCTTTTTGAAGTTGAAATTAAATTTAAATTTTTTGGAAAAGATTTTTTTGATAAAGAAGAAATTAGGTTATTCTTTATAAATAGTGATGGATTTATTAGTAAAACCATAATAAGATGTATTATGTATGAAGTACAAAGGCAAGTTGTTGTATATTATAGAATAAGGTGCTTGGAATATAGACAGTGGTAAAATTCGATCAAGATAGTAAAATTTCGATACCAAAAGTAGGTACCAAATCTCGATACTAGGTCTAGATGCTTAGTTGAGATATTGAGTTAGAAGGAAAAATAAAATAGATTAGTTAATCAGAGTGAGATGTGACATAAGGGAGGTGAATAGTTGAGATAGTAATTGGAGATGTTGAAGATATGAGTAAAAGAAATGGAACAACAAGGACATCAAGAACAGCAACAGTAGTCTCAAATCAGCATCTACAGATTAGAGGGTTAATTAGGACGATTAGATCAAAGGCTCAAAGTTCCGCAAGAAGAATATAAGCAGAGAGGACAGGCAGCCAATGAGAGGCGTGCAGAGCTGGACAGGCACCTGACACGGATGCTAACACGGACCCCAGGCGCAGTGGAGCGGGCTGGCACGGATATAACGGATTTGCGGATAGGATTGGGCAGAAATCCATTGCCCCGGATATTTCTTGTGTGTCGACAGCTGAAAGACGGATTCGAAAGGTGAGCAGAGCTAATGGTGTAGAATGTCGAGGGCCAGCTGAAGAGAGATAGTCAATGGAGAAGACGTTGCGTTGCGATTTGGAAGCCCAGGCAACCATTAAATTTACAAAAGAAAAATTCGCTTTTCTTTTTGTTTTTCTCTTGGTTGTAATAGGCTCAATCACTGAGATGTGGCATTGTTAAGAACATGGTTGGAAACGAATCAATGGAAGCAGACAAACAATACAAGTGGATTGACAAGTAATAATGGAAGCCATTTGGTGTAGACTGTGGAAAATAAGGTTATCGGATATCGATGCCAATGGAATAACTTCCCACCCCATAAGAGTGCTTTTACAATAGCAGATAAGTAGATGAAACCAATTAGTTTGAATCGAAAGAATGGATTGAGAATTGAACAATATATCCTATATTTAAATGCTTTTGTAATTGAAGACTGGCCAAAGAAACCAACCAAAGAGATATCGGAGAGCGATCGCTGATTGTGTTTTTTCAAGAAAAAGAATGGCAAATGTTATAAAATCACCGCAAAGCTAATGAAACCAAGATATAATCAGTGCGGTTTTTGGTGATACGAAACCAGGCAGTTTTCAGATGTCAATTGTAATAAAACTGAAGAATATCCAGTCTTATTTCAGACAATTGGAATTAGGTTTGCCTCAGAACCCGTCATAAGAGCCTTAAAGAAAAAAGGAAAACGGAGCAGAATTACTAATTACCAATGGAATCAAGAGAATATATGTACGGGAAAATAACCACGCTATGGTGGAAATAAGAATTATTAGCATTAATTAGCATTATTTAGAATTATTTAGAATTATTTAAGATTTTTTGAGCACAAAGTTAGCACCATTTTGATGCCCCACTATGGAATCTGGGATGAAAAAGTCGTCCCTCCAAACCAGAGCCAGCAGCGTGGGTCTGCTGCACTAGAAATCGGGTCCAGCCAATCAGCACAAGGCCAAACGCTGGTGGTCTGCTCGTTCCAACGGTTCCTCAGTCGGTTCCAGTCACGGATCACTGCTGCTTTTCCACTTACTTTTCAAAAGACATGACCAAGCCCTACGAGCCGCGTTATATACTTCCCCGTGAAGAAAGGACAGAGGAACTGCTGCACATGAGCGGAGCAGTAGCAGATGACGTGTACAGTGTGAGTGCTTACGTACAGCGGCCCCGCGTGGTGCAGAATCTGCTGCGCGCGCGAATGGGGAATCACCCGCATTGGGGCCTAGCAGCGCTCCCCAGAAAGAGCGCAGCGCAGGTCGAAAAGCGAGATGCGTGCGGTAGTAATGAACACGCACCATTGGATCTGGAGGAATCTGAGTGGATCTGTCGAGCTGAGTACCTGCAGCGTGGGAGCCTATCTGCAGATTTGCAGCGTTTTGCTGAATTTCATCTCTTTTTCACCAAACTCTATTTCCAAAATGCATGCAGCTCACTTTCTCACAATTTTTTATCATTTCTGAAATCATTTTTATCTCATTTTATCTCATTTTATCTGATCCACCTTCCTTTTATCTCATACTAGCTCAATTCCTTCTCTTCTTCATTTGCCCATTTCATGCCTTCACTTCCCTCTCTCCAAATCACTATATAAGTTTTCATTTTTCTCTTCATTTCTCTCTATTGTCATATTCTTTTTCACATCTGTCTTCAATATTCACTAAATATATATATATATATCATACTCGTCCCTGTTTTTAGTTCTACTTCCTTTTTGTAACTAATACTCTTCTGACCACAAACACAATAGTTACATTATTGATATTCACATCACATCACATCAATAATTATTTATCCTCCGGCTTTTTATATTTTTTGATTCCTCTTTTCAATCCAGATCTTCAATTCTTGTTTCTACTTTAGAATCTTGCACTTATATTCTTCCCCCCTATACCTATAAAATACTATATTCAAAATGGCCTCTTTAGCTTCTAAAGTTTCTCTCCGTTCCTCTTTATTGAGACAAAATGCTACCAAATCTTTCCTCAACAACTCTGCTAAGGCTTACTCAACCATCGCTAAAGAAAAAACCTTAAAAGAGAGATTTGCTGAAATATATCCTGAAAAGGCTGAAGCAATCAAAAAATTCAAAAAAGAAAAGGGTAAAACCGTCATTGGCGAAGTCTTATTAGAACAAGCCTACGGTGGTATGAGAGGTATCCCAGGTATAGTCTGGGAAGGTTCCGTCTTGGACCCTATCGAAGGTATAAGATTCAGAGGTAGAACTATTCCTGACATCCAAAATGAATTACCAAAAGCCCCAGGTGGAGACGAACCATTGCCTGAAGCTTTATTCTGGTTATTGCTTACTGGTGAAGTCCCAACTCAAGCCCAAACCACTGCCTTGTCTGCTGAATTAGCTGCTAGATCTGATTTACCTCAACATGTCATTGATTTAATCGACAGATGTCCAGCAAACTTGCACCCAATGGCTCAATTCTCCTTAGCCATCACTGCTTTAGAAACTGAATCCGAATTCGCTAAGGCTTACGCAAAGGGTGTCAACAAGAAGGATTACTGGTCATACACCTTTGATGATTCCATCAACTTGCTAGCCAAATTGCCTCTCATTGCTGGTAAAATTTACAGAAACGTCTTCAAAGATGGTAAAATCCCTTCAATCAACAAAGACTTGGATTATGGTGCTAACTTATCCAACTTGTTAGGTTACGGTGAAAACAAAGAATTTGTCGAATTGATGAGATTGTACTTGACCATCCACTCTGATCACGAAGGTGGTAACGTCTCTGCCCATGCCACCCATTTAGTCGGTTCTGCTTTGTCCTCCCCATTCTTATCTCTTGCTGCTGGTTTAAACGGTTTAGCTGGTCCTTTACATGGTAGAGCCAACCAAGAAGTTCTTGAATGGTTATTCGGTATGAAAGAAACCCTCAATGGTGACTACTCAAAACCTGCCATTGAAAAATACTTGTGGGATACTCTTAATGCTGGTAGAGTCGTTCCAGGTTACGGTCATGCTGTCTTGAGAAAGACTGATCCAAGATACACTGCTCAAAGAGAATTTGCTTTGAAACACATGCCTGACTATGAATTATTCAAATTGGTCTCCAACATCTACGAAGTTGCTCCTGAAGTCTTAACCAAACATGGTAAAACTAAAAATCCATGGCCAAATGTAGACTCACACTCAGGTGTCTTATTACAATACTACGGTTTAACTGAAGCCTCCTTCTACACTGTCTTATTTGGTGTCTCAAGAGCCTTTGGTGTCTTGCCACAATTAATTCTTGACAGAGCTTACGGTTCTTCTATTGAAAGACCAAAATCCTTTTCAACAGAAAAATACATTGAGTTAGTCCAAAAAATTGAATCAAAAAAATAATCAATCTATATTGCTTGTAAATATTAGATTATCTTCATTAATGGTCACTGATATGATATGATTTTTTATTCTTTGTTTTTATTCTATCTTTTTCTTTTATAGTCTTTCTATTTCACGCTCTTCATTAAATTTATTTCGTCTAATTTAGTATAAAATCAAGTTTTTCTTTAAAAAAAATAAAACACTAATTCAATGTCTACTCATTTTTTAAATCATCACTTTTTTTAACAGTAGTTTGTTATTTTCTACTCCCTGCTATCTCTTATCATTTATTCAATATTCACACTAAGTTTATGATTATATAGCCCAATAGTTATTCTATTTTTTTCACTTCTCATTTCGTTATTTCACTTTGTAAATTTATTACTAAACCAAACCTTAATTATTTCCAGCAACAATCTCCGAAAGACTTAATGTTTCTAAAACGTGACTGAAAACACACCGCTATTATTGATTGTTTACTCTATTAGCTAATACACCAAATACCATTTACTACAACGTTTACACGTCTCTATGAGTATAACCAAAAAAAATTGGCCCGAACAGCCCACTACACAAGGTTTTACACCCCGTAACAGTGACACCTCGGACTTTAGCACCTCATCATATTTATTGTGTCTGGGGTAATTTTGCACAATAAAGATTTCCTATTTAACGTAAATACTCAATCAAAAAAATCTGGCTGCGAAGCTGTCTCATAATTTGAGTTTATTTCTCTGCTTCTTTTACCTCATTCAACAATTCCAAACAAAATTCCTTCACAGGTGGCCTAAACCTTATGAGATACTGGATAGTTTGCTTTCCCAAAATTCCTCTCAACGGATCTAAACACAACGGTTTCAATTTTAAAATAATATCCTTGTTCAAGTAAGACAAATCTGAAAATAACCTGATAAATACCTTTCGGTCCTTTAAATCCAAAAAGGGTATCATTGCATCAAGGATCTTATTGGTCCATTTTAAATATGTAGGTGTTTTAATTAGTTTAAAAACTTTTTCATCACTTAACTTCTGATTTCTCAACTTAGCTTGTCTCTGAATCTCACTTTCTTCTTTGACATATTCCGAATACCATTCTTCATTTAGCCATTCAATAACAACCTCCATTCTTTCGTGAATGTCTTCTAAGAAATAATTAAACAACGCTTCCCTTATCAAGTCACTTAATTCTTCATTTTCAGTTTTATTTGGCTGATCAGTTTTATGTTTTCCATTTGTTTCAATACTGATATTTGTTTTATCATTAATTTCCAGGTCACTTTCTTCATTTTTCAAACCATTGGCTTTATTCTCAGATTCAATATCTTTTTCTTCACCACTCTCTTGACTTTTATCAGAAGAGTTTTCCAATTTCTCCATCTTGTTTTCTTTCTGTCTTTCTTCGTCAAGTCTAGAGTAGATTCCTCTTGTAGCTAATCTTGTCAATAAAATCAACCATGAATCCTTTTTCCATTCGGGTATGGCTACTTTCTGAATTTTAATTTGACTCTTTTTATTATTCTCTTTATCTTCATCAGCATTACTATTATTTATTAGCGAGGATAGTTTTATTTGATCCATAGTAGCTAACTTTAAATAGTTATTGATGATTAATTTAATATGCTCTTTCTTTTCTTTCAATGTAAACTTGGTTGGAACTGGTAGAATATATGGGATTCCGGACTCATAGTTCTCATCAAAATTCATATCATTGTCTTCAGCATTTCTATAAACATGATCAGGGGCAATTAATGACCCATTAGACTTATCCAATATCTTATTATTAATAGCATTGATATTGATATTATTATTACTATTATTATTGTTATTATTATTTTGACCTTGTTTTTTTTCGTTTTCATCATTGGAAATCAATGACCTTTTTGTGTTTTTCAATCTTATTCTTTCTTCAAAAGTAGATTTATATCTTTCTGATATTACAGATAAACCGGTCACCAATTTTTCAAGATCCACTTTACCAATTGAGATAAGAATTAGATTTATTAATAAATCATTGTTACCATTTGTGTTTAACATTGAAACATCAACACTATTCAATTCATTATTACTACCGATTAAAGTATATAAGTTTTTAAGAGTATTTGTATGACCAGTAATAATAATATTATTATTGTTGTTGTTGTTGTTGTTATTAGTATTATTGTTATTATTGTTAGTAATTGATAATTCTAAAGTAGTTTCAGGATAATGTTTTTTGATCAATTCATTAATTTCATCATTAAATTTTCGTTTTTTATTTAAATTATTAAAGTCCTTGGAGATTTGGTCGGTTGATAGTTTTTCAATTGAATTTTTAGGAATTTGTTTAAATTCATTATTAATAAAGTTTATAAATTCTTTATCCTCATTTGATTGATAAAAGATTCCCTTTTTTCTTTGTTCATCCAATTTTGTCATTAAAAATGATGACGTTTTGCTAAATTTTAGGGATAAATTGTTCAAGACTGTCAAGTCGTTGTCGCTGTTATTACTGTTGTTATTGTTGTTGTTTGAGTTGGTTAAATCAGAGTTTGGAGGAGGTAATAAGTTATTTTTAAAACAATGGTTAATAAAATTTTTGATCATTCTGTTTGAGAATCTTTTATTTAATTTAAATTTGACCAATTCTAAATCATTTATGTCTTTTGCTATTTTGACAATTTGGAATTTGTAAGGCAATTTTTTTGAGGTGTCATAATTAATTAAATTGTTCAAGATTTTAGTAGTTAAAGAGGGCCTTTTTTTGATTAGTTTGGTTAGAGCAAAAATAGTTGTAGTAAAAATTGGAGTTTGTAGTAAATAATCGTCATTTAGGTTGTTTAGTAATAAATCCAAGTAACCTTGGGATTCAGCTAAAAGAATATTTTGAATTAGAAAAGGGTGGTTCTTTGCGATGATTGATATTGATACGTCGATGATTTGATTTTTCATTTCAAATCTTCTTTTTCTTGGATCCTTTGGAGGAGAAATGGATTGAGTTTGAATGATTTTGGCAATCAATCTTATAATAAGACATTTGATCGCGATAGAGGAAGAAAACTGATCTTTAACTGGATCTATTGTTGGAATCAATGGATAATTTGTATGGCTAAAAGACAAAATCAAGGTTTTAAAATTGATTAGATTGTTATAAACCTGGTCATTAGGTATATCATTGATTAAATAATAAAAGATCAAGTCGTAAATGGATGTGAAAATTCTGATGATCGATTCAATGAATTTGAAATCGTAGGAATTATTTGAATCGTTTATATCGATGTTGTTGAGGTTATTAATGCTGTTGATGTTGTTTAATAGGGGGGATAGACTAATTAACGAGTTTAAAACTGTAATTGATAATTTTTTCTTGGTTTCAAAATTTAGCTGATGACTTGGCTCGTTATTGTTGAAAATGTAATCAATGAAATTTACACACCATTTTAAAATTTTTTTATCATTTGAGGAATTGATTAAAGCACATATTGTCTCAATTACATCGGGAATTAAGCTTGAGTTTGATAAAGCTAATTGCCTAGCTTGTTCCAACTTTGTTAAAGGGTCTTCCATATCCGAAGATGCAGCAGAGTTGTTAACTTCATTGCTATTATTGTGGTTATTATCCGACATGATAGAAAGAGCCTAGGAATAAACGAGGTTGAGATTTACTAGAACTAAAAAAACGAAAAACTTCCTAAGATGAATAAATAAATCTTCAAAGCAAGAAAATAAAATGCGATAGGTTCCTGTGGAATTAAAGGAACTGTTGGCTAGCTTAGTTAAGGCTATCGTGAGAGAGAAAGTTACTTGGTGGCTTCCTTAACGGTTGAACAGTGGAAAGAAGAGCCAACGTCGCAATCAGTTTCGTGTCAAACTGGTTTCGTGCTCGACTTGCCTTGCTGGAAGGATTCAAATAGTGGTTCAATAGTGGAATCAGTTCTGCTGGGGCACTCGGGGAGGAGCAGAGATGGCTGTTTTGTGGTGGTTTTGCTGCAGAAACTGAGGTTCGTTGGGTTGATTATATCCTGTTCCTTTTTGCCTGATTCGGCGGATTTGAGCAGGTGACGGGATTTTGGAGGTTCAAAAACAGCAGAAAGAAGAAAAGAAGAGACGAAAAGAAGCAGACATGTTGAGGATTACAGGAACACTTCAATGCTGGGCTCGAGCTGGGCTCTTTCCAACGAGATGTTGTGCCAAATTCTCAACAGTTGTCGGGCGAGAAAGGCTTGCTGCTTTCCAGCTTCGCGACTACCAGCAGGAGTGTTTAGACAGATGTTTCGAGGCCCTCACACAGGAAAACAAGAGGAGAATAGGTATTTCATTGCCTACTGGCTCAGGAAAGACTGTGATCTTCAGCCATTTGATCAAAAGGTTCATTGAACATGTAAAATTACAGAACCATGACTCTTCTTTTAAGACCAAGACCTTGATTTTAGTCCACAGAAAAGAGTTGGCCTACCAGGCAGCCAAAACAATGTCCCAGATCTTGCCAGATTACAGAATTGGCATTGATATGGGCGATTTGAAAGTCAATCCAATCAACTATGACATTGTCATTGCTTCCATCCAGTCCTTGGTCTCCTACAGTAATCCTCGACTACCCAATTACGATCCTGATTATTTCAAATTGATTATTATCGATGAGGTTCACCATGCTGCGTCGACAACATACCAAAATATTCTATCTCATTTTGGCTCTCATGGTTTTGACTCAGAGATTCCTGTTGCTGGGTTTTCTGCCACAATAAGAAGACATGATGGCAAATCATTGTCAAAAATTTTGGATCATTTGGTCTTTCATAAATCGCTTCCCGGCATGATTGAAGATGGTTGGCTAACTGATCTCAAGTTCACCACTGTTGTAACTGATAAGTTTTCTTTGAATCTAGATGAACAGCTTAATGACAATCAGGTTGAAAATGAAAACCAAAATGAAAACGAACTTGATATAAATGATGATATTGACAATGAAATTGAAGATGACAATGACAAAGATAATACTGATGATATGAAACAAATTGGGATCTTAGGCCAAGAGTCCAATAACACTCAATTATCAAAACTTTTAAACACTCCAGAAATGAATTCGTTAGTTTTAAAAATTTTTTTGCAGCTAAAAAAAACTTATAATTTTAAATCTGTTCTACTATTTGGCGCAGATGTTAGTCATGTTCAAAACTTGACAAAACTATTCAACGAAAATAATATCCCAAGTGCCTTTGTCACTGGAACTACAAATAACAAAATAAGATCTCAAACTATTGAAGACTTCAAACAAAGAAAGATCAATATTTTAATGAATTGCAATGTCTTTACTGAAGGTACTGATATCCCACAAATTGACGCAATTTTTCTAGTCAAGCCAACCAGTTCTCCAAACTTGATGGTTCAAATGATTGGAAGAGGTTTAAGATTACATGACGATAAATCAATTTGTCATGTCATAAATTTTGTTCCAAAAAATCTACAAAACGATCTAAATATCTTACCTACTCTATTTGGTAAAGAAAACTCTATCCAATTTATTAATGATGATGATGTCATTACTACTAATAATAAAAAGAAAAAAAATAAAGATAATCAAAATGGTCAAGATACAAATCAAGGTCCTTATGAATCACCAACTTTACAGAAACTCAAAGACAAAAAAATCGAAAAAATCTTTTTAAATGAAATATCTGGTATCAAACATTATGTCAAACTAAATTCCCTTAATATGTATCCTCATGAACAGGCTTTCTCTGAAAGTAATATAAACTTTATCAAGACAGCAAGTGATTCATGGACCGTTTCTTGTGAAGGCTCTGCATATATCAAAGTTCATAGATCGGAAGTTGGTCCACCAAATCAAAAAATATTATTATATACCGCTGAATACAATTACAGACAAAGATATTGGCCAAAATCAACAAAAAAACCCAGTTACTTTGTGAAGAAAACTCCAATTATTGAGCATGAAAGTGATTTAAATAAACTAATTGAAGCAGTTGAATCATTTGTTGACGAATACGTTCCGTCATATATTACATCCAAAAACTCTCGATGGAGAACAACTCCGGCAACACAAAAACAAAAAAACTTTATCAAAAAAATGATTTTTCGTGACTCCTTAATATTTACTAATTACAGTGAAAATCCAAAATTATACGACAAGAAAATTGAAAGTTTTCTCTCTGAAATCAACAAGGGACAATGTGCTGATATTATTACATCTAAAGTTACAACCGGTGACTCATTGGTGTTGAAAATGCTCAAAGAAAGGATCCCAGAACTATTGGAATCAAAATCTGAAAAGAAACAAAAATTGAAAAAGGTCGCGTTGAAAAATTACTTTAGTCTTGGTATTGGGCTAATGGAGTTGGTCTAATGATAATTTTGTATATATTTTTTTTTCATTTTGATACTTCTAAATAGGGTCATAATCATGTATCTTTTTAGCAAGTGGACAGCTTAGCTAAACTTGTGAAATATTGATAGCTAATGCGATAATTATTATCAATCAAATAAATTGGAAATAGTGATGCAAAAAAAAAAGCGATACATAACTAAATATTTTATCCAGTTGGGCCTCCATGAGAAAAATATTTTTAGATAAAATTCTTTTGTGAAATCGCTTCCATTTAATGTTTCAACTTTAAATAAAAATAAGAATTGGAAGAAACCTATTTATTCCCGCAAAAAGGTCTGCGATAATGTGAGTTGCAAACTTTAAACAAGTAAAAGAAAAAAAAAATTAACAGCAAAAGATTGCAAATAAGTAAGATGGTCACTCATAATAAAGAAAAAAAGCATTTGTTTCAGCAAATTGGTTTTGCTTTAAGGTAATGAGTCCAAGGGAGCCTGATGCTCTAATGCATTTTCTAATTTTCTTTAATAAACTGGTTTCTTTGACTTGTTACAAAAAAGCTCACAGATCAAAGTTTTTATTCAAAACCAAACATTTGGTTCTGTCTGCAACTGTACGCATTCCAACGTATAAATGACAGCTTCCACAAGACTGGTGTTGTATCTGGAGTTTTTTGACAGGTCCGAAAATTTCAATGTGGTTTTGGGTTGAAATATCAGCTCTTCGGAGGTGTTTGAAGTTAGAAAAAAAACGATGTGTTACTGATTATCATGCTGTATATAAGAAAGGCAGAAATCATTTTTTGGAAATAATAAATATATAAAATGATACAATACCTTGTGTTGAGCTTGAGTAATCCTTTTAGCCATAAACAATTCACTTAATATTTCCAAATGAACCAACATACTCTAATATTTCTCATATCAATAATTCTTTCCACAAACTTCTCTCTAATTTTGGCTGGTTCAAGCTATAATGAAGGTTCACCGACTGTTGAGGCAGCTTTATTGTCAACCATATATGCTTATGACACAACTGACGTTTACGTCACGACGGTTACTGTAACTTCTTGTTCAAACAATCACTGCTCTTCAACTGCTGTGCAAACAGGCGCTGTTGATATAACTGGGACTGTTAGTAGTTCTGAGGTGTCTTTTGTTTTTTTGGTTTTTTTTCACAAAACTGAATCTCCGGTTGTTGGGTTATCATCTTCTGAAAACTTTGCGATTTATTCAACATCTGAAATTGTTTCTCAAGAAACCGATTTGAATATTCCAACTGATTCTATTGCTCTCTCATCATCTTATGATAACTTAATTCCATATTCATCATTAATTTATGAGACTTCTCAAAGTATTCCAACTAGCACAAATGACATTTCAACTACTATAATCACAACCTCAACCTGTTTGGATAACAAATGTGACCCAATAACCTTTACAACTGGTTTAACCACTGTCACTGGAATTGTTGAAAGTATGGTTACTGTTTACACGACATTTTGTCCATTAACTGCAGAAAAAATTAATGATTCAAATCATCAATATTCATCTGAAATTTTCTCTATAAGTGAAATTCAGCCTTTATTGAATCTTGTTTCTTCTTTCAGTGCTATTATAGAGATTGAAAAATTATCCTCACCCACATTAGATTTGTCTTCTATAATGTTACCTACTTCTATTGAAAGTTCTCTGATTTTGGCTGATACTGATTATGGCTTCATTTCATTATCAACTTCAACTTCAACTTCAACTTCAACCTCACGTTCAAGTTCAAGTTCAAGTTCAAACAGAGTTCAAGAAACAACTTTAACGTCAACTTTTTGCCTTAATCATGATACAAATTGTGAAACAGAAATTATCACCACTGGTGTTACTACAGTCACAACATTAATTCAAGGGACTTTAACAATATATACTACATATTGTCCCATAGAATCCACTCCAACTAATTCAAATATGGATATAAGCTGGACTTCCAGTACAATTTTAAATAGTGATGCTTTCAGCTTAGACCTAGAAACACCGCTAACTTCAACTAGTGTTCTAAGTCCAAACTTTGAAAGTCTCTCAAATTCAATTGATGCAACTACATTCTTATCGTCTTCTTGTATTGGTGATTCGGCTGATTGTATCTCAACAACTGTTATCACTGGACTCACGATAGCTACTGTTAGAATTGGAACCACTGTTATAACATATACAACATTTTGTCCCTTAACTACATCTACTTCTGTTCCTTCTATCGAGAGTTTAGTTCAGAACTCAAGATTTTCAACTTCTAATGTGAATGGTAAAGAAACTGAATTTTCATCTATTGAATCTACTTTTCAGGTATCTACAGCTGTTCCCAGTACTTCTAATGATATCAATTATATTCATAATAGTTATTCAGTTGATTTTTCAAACAGTGACAGTTATCAAAGTTTATCAACATCTAGCTCTATTGAAATAATTTCAACATCTAGCTCTATTGAAACAACTGCTTCCAATAAGTCTATTCTGAGCTCAATGCTATCACAAAGTGGCCTGAATCTTTCGGTTGTTTCAGAGGATTATATTACAGAAATTGGCTCTCGAGATATTTCAGTTCAAGAATATACTTCAACAATGGATTTAAGCTTGCAAACTACTATTGCAAGTGATATTATTTCAACCACTGTTCTTGAGAGTGTTTCTTGTTTTGATAATAACTGTGAGATAACAATGTTAACGACTGGGTTAACAACTGTTGTAACAACAGTCAATGATATTATAACTTCATACACAACATACTGCCCACTTTCTGAAACTACAATTAGCATGGCCTTTTCCGAAATAGCACCAACTGAATATTCAAATACTAAAATCAATGACTTGGTTTCTTCTGCTTCTGATATTCAAGATAGTTCCTTGGAATTATTTATTTCTGAGCCCACTTCTTACAAAACAGTCTCCCAAGAAATAATTGCTTCTGAAATCAGTTCTCCAGAAGATGTATCCAAAACAACCGTTGCTAATTATTATGATTCAATTTCTTCTGCTGTTGTTTGTAACGAAGATAGTGCGTGTGAACATTATGTCTTAGTTACTGGTACATATACATATGCAAGTACCAGTGCTGAAGTGATTATTTCTTTTTCTGATATACCAGAAGAATCTGCTGGATATAGTGAAAACGACCACAACACCATTGCCTATGAAACGAGCTCAGTTCTGAACCTCTCTAAAGAATATGCTTCATCAGTTATAAGTGATTTCCTCAGTTTTTCTAGTACTGCTTCAGAATCACCTACTGTTGTTGAATCTTCTGAAGCAAGTGAGCCATTTACTACTACTTCCGAAGTTGCAAACACATCATCCATTGCCTATGAAACTCATATTTCTGTGGGCTCTAAGTCTCTTCTCTTGACTGTTTTATGCTCTGAAAGTGATTGTGCACCAGTCACCAACACAGAGTCTTCCACAGAGTCTTCTCTAGATACTGACGCTTATTACACCACTGCTGAATGCGATGCTGATGGAGCTGATTGTGCAGAGTTAAGTAAAACAGTGTACTCTGAGCCAAACCAAGGTTGGGACAGCACTGAAACAAGATACGTAACTTTGACAATGTCTTTATCCTCGGAAACAACGCCCGTGATTGTTACGTTAATAAATGGCTACGAGGTTTCTTCATCTGCCTCCAGTTCTTCAGCTATTCCTGGAGTTGAAGAGTTTATAAACTTTGGGAACCAATTAAAGACCGGTGTTTCACCAGTATTTATCTCGTTTCTTTATTTCATTTTATAGATTTGGTACTGTGTTATTTTAACTTTTTTTTAATTGTAAACTATTTGTTGATTTTCAATATATTTTTTTATCGATTTTAATTTTAATCTTTTATCTTTTGAGATCTTGGTTGATTTGGAGATATAAATCAGATTGGTTTAGGAAAAACGGGCAATTCTTTCAATATTTGTTTATTGAAAAACTAAATAGCGTATAAAATATATAGGATATATAAGATATAGAGTATAGACTAGAAAAAAAATAATCGTATAGTATGGAGTATAGAAGAAAATAAAAAGTAAGTCATTAGCAAAAAAATGCAAGCAAAAGTTCTTTGATTTTTAAATTTTTTTTTCCCTATTGTTTTTTGTTTTTTTTAGTTTTCCTGGTAAAAAAATAAAAAGCATGAAAATGCGAAAGCGTTCATTGGTTAAAAAAAAATATAAGTAAATGCAAGAGTGAAATATGAATTGAATAATTGAAGAATTAAATAATTAAAAGTTGAAATAAAACATTAGATAAGTAAAACTCATTTTTGAGCTTTTCATTTGTTTAATTTTCAATTCATCTTCAAGTCGGATATAAGTTGGGCTGGACATAACGATACTAAAGTTTAGAGGAGAGTCAGATTGTAGGATTTGGTTATCGATATCGACAATTTGAACGCCAATTAGATTCAAGTGATGTAGGTTTGATAGATGGTTCAAGCCTTCGATTTTTTTGATATTTGTGTTGTAGCCCAATCTGAGATAGTTTAAATTGAGCAAGTGGTTGATATTTTGAATTCTTGAGATTCTGTTTGAGGACAAGTCGAGATCTGATAGATTTGACAAGTCAGAGAGATTTTGGATTTTGTCGATATAGTTGTTTGATAGGTTTAGAGAACGCAAGTTATTGAGTGGTTTGAGACCGTTGATGAATTCAATTCTGTTGTAGGACAAGTCTAGATGGGATAAATTGATCAAGTGGGAGAAGGAATTTTTAAGAATGGAGGAGATCTTGTTGTTTGATAGATCGAGAGTGGTCAATTGAGAGAGATGGTTTAGGTAGTTGATTTTTGTTAGGTTGTTGTTTGATAAATTGAGGGTTTTTAGAGACAAGTTGTTTGAGAAAAAGGAGGAGTCCAACTGAGAGAGGTTGTTGTTGGATAAGTTTAGAGATTGGAGGTTGAATAGGTTTTGGATAAAGTTTGAGTGGATTTGGAAGGTGTTGTTAGAGGCAAGAGATAAGTATTTCAAGTTGAGTAGATTCAAGCAGGAGGAGATGTTGTTTAGATTGAGAAAGTTGTTGTTGGACAAGTCTAGCCATGTTAGGGATTGAAGACAGTTGAGTGAGGTGAAAATGGAGGAGGAGGATATTTTGTTGTTTGATAGATTTAAAAAGTTCAAGTTATTAAATTTTTTCAAGTTTTCCAAATTCTGTGGGTCTTCAAAGGTGTTATAGTTGACAAAGTTGTTTTTAGAGGATAGACTTAGTAGCTTGTATGAGGAATGATTTTGAGATGGTAGAAGGGTTGAGTTCCAGTCAGATTTTGAAAAGTTGAAATTGAAAAAGGTGTTGAAAGAGGAGTTTTTTAGGAGAGAAGATAAAAGCGAGTTTATTTTTTGATGGGAAGAGATGGAGATTTCGTTGCCTGTGATGATTAAAAAGTTGAAGTTTTTCAAGATAAACTTGTTATCATTATGGTTGTCAATCTGATTGTCATTCTGATTATGATTATAATTATGATTATAATTATGATTAGAATGAAGATGGTTTGTGTAGGTGATTAGGATTGAAATGATGAAATTAATAAGATTTTGGAAAAGAGTCAAATCTGAGTTATTTAGAATGAATAATTTAAAGTGAATTGAGTTTGAATGGGTGAGTAGGTCTTTATTGAGAGGAGATAAGTTTAAAAAGTCCAGCAAGTTGAAAACAAGATTGTTTTTATTGTGAGTTTTTTTTAATAGAGAGTTTTCGTCGGCAATTAGAAGATCATTCAAGCCATTAATTGGGGATATTGGTGTGTATGAGATATTTTTTTTGAAGTTGTAGTTGTGGTGGATAAAGAGGTTGTTGGAGATGTGGAAAGAAGAAATGGAGGATATTAGCGTATCATTTGATAAGGAGAGTAGGAAAGTTAAGTTATCGGGTAAGTTTTTAAAAATCAAAGAGATCAAATGAATAGGTAGTTTCTGTTTAAAATGGGATGAAGAAAGTAAATTTTCCATATATGTGACTTAAGTAAGGTTTTAAACAAAAGCAGGTTGATGAGAAGGAGCTGAAATTAGAAAGATAGTATAGTATGGTATAAATTAAGGCAAATTAATGAAAATCCAAGGTAGGCAGAAAGAAAAAAAAAGAGAGAGAGAAAGAAAGCGAAGAATTTATATGGATTGAATTTTACATTATTTTCAGCGTATTTTTCTGATGCTTTCTTTTTTTCTGATGATTTTGTTAGCAAGAAAGGTCATTCTAGCGAAAAGAAATCGAGCAGTAGCGAAGGTTGTTAAGAGTGAGAAAAAACGCGATGGTTGGGAAATAGGCAGGAGGAACAACGGGCATAACAGCATTGGTATTAAATTATTACTGTTAATACTCATGCTGTTATTGTTGAGGAACAATTGGCGTTCATTGTGAAGCAAGGCAATAAGGCCAGTGTTCATGCTTTTTGCAGTCATATTCATTTAAGACCGGCAATTTTGATTTGTGGGGAAAGCAACAGTGGGTGCTGATTGGCCAGCCCCAGCGAGAAGCAGAAAAGCGACTATTCATGTAGCAGAAGGAGGACAGCAAATTGCAAATTGCACCTTGGAAGCAGTGTCCAGGAGCAAAGTGTGAGTGAGCAGACGAAGCATGTTTGTGAGAAATGTGTCAAACACTTGAGAATCAGGAAGAACTTTACTCACCACCTCAATTCGCTTAACTTTGAGCCCTTTTGCTGCGCTGGCTCTGGAACTGCGCAGCTTCCCACGCTTTGCACACGCCCAACCCCAGCTTCCCACGCACCTCCAGCGGCACACACACGATAGCCCCTAACACCTCCCTGCGGCCGCTGCATCTGCTGGTGCTGCCGCTGCTGCCAGAGCAAAATCTCCTTCGCCGGCGCTGATGGACCTCCGCTCCGGTCATGTGCCAACCGCACCCACGCGCTTTAGCCGACGCAGGTCACCCAGAGGGGTGGCGCCACGCCCGGCCACTTCGGGAAGGCGCACACGCGCTGCTGACTCAGCGCTGACACACAACACGTGTACAAGCTACGTCATTATTCTGCTGACTCAGCACACGTGCGCTTCAGTGCGGTGGAGCAACCTTTTTGGGTTGCTCCAGCACAATCCGCAAACAGCAGCATCCACACCAACTTGAGCAGGCTATTGCCATATCTGTTTCAAGTGCACCAGTGCAATAGGAGAAAGAGCAATCGATACCTCACCTCCTGGATCAATTATATATCCTCTTACTCTCCCCTTGCTGCTTCTCTTCTACTAGTCTTCTTGTTTTTGTTTTCTCTTTACTACCCTCGCCAATCACTTCTCTTCAACTATCCTGGTTTTCCTCTCTACACACCTCTCTCAAAATGCACAGAACCTACTCTCTACGAAACTCAAGGGCTCCCACTGCTTCCCAGTTGCAGTCTCCTCCTCCTCCACCCTCCTCCACCAAAAAACACTACTTTGGCAAATCCGGTATTGCTTCGTCCTTTAGAAAGAACACTGCTGGCACTTTCGGCCCGGAACTCTCACGAAAACTAGCTCAATATGTCAAAATGGAGAAAAACGTAATGCGTGCCTTGGAATTGGTCGCAAGCGAGAGACGAAATGTAGCCAAACAACTATCTCTCTGGGGTGAAGAAAACGAAGACGACGTCTCCGATATCACTGATAAATTGGGTGTTCTAATGTACGAATTAGGCGAATTGGACGACCTATTCATTGATCGTTACGATCAGTACAGATTAACCGTCAAGTCCATAAGAAACATTGAGTCCTCTGTTCAACCCTCAAGAGACAGAAAGGCTAGAATCACTGATAAAATTGCCTACTTGAAATATAAAGACCCTCAATCTCCTAAAATCATGGTCTTGGAACAGGAATTGGTTCGTGCTGAAGCAGAATCTCTAGTGGCTGAAGCCCAGTTATCCAACATCACCAGAGACAAATTAAAATTGGCCTTCAACTACCAATTTGACTCAATTCGTGAACACGCTGAAAAAATGGCCCTCATCGCAGGCTACGGCAAAGCTTTGCTAGAACTATTGGACGACAATCCTGTCATTCCTGGTGAAACCAGACCTGCTTATGACGGTTACGAAGCATCAAAACAAATAATCATTGATGCTGAAAACTCCCTAAGTAACTGGACCCTCGACTCTGCCGTTGTTAAACCTTCCTTATCTATGCACAACACAAGCAACGACGTTTATGATACCAGTGACGAAGAAGCAATAGAAAATGCTGAGTACCAAAAACACCAACAGGATTTAGAAAATGAATTAAATGGTATGACTGAAACCGAAAAACATTTCGATCAAGGTCACCATGAACAAATTGCTGCTTAATTTTTACTCCTACCTCGACTTATCTACTTATTTTTTTACTTTTTTTTATTTTCTTATTTTCTTATTTTCTTATTTTCTTATTTTCTTATTTACTTACTTACTTACTTGATTACTTTATAAAATAAAAACAAAAAAAAACAAAAAAAAGGCAGATATCTATATATCTTTTTCAATTGGTTTTTACTCTTTTTACTCTAATGTTTATGCTTTTTCATTAATATCTTTCAGGTCATAATCTAATTTCCAATTAATTTTCTAATTCTTTTTATTTATATCTCTTTATCATTTTTTGTTATTTACTTTACTTTGTTCAGTTTTTACTTATTTACTCGTTTACTTGTTTATTTTCTTTTGTTTATGGATTTACCTATATATTTATCTATTTAAAACTAATAAATTAATAACTTCCTTCATCTTATATCTTTATCTAATCCTCATATAATAAATCTCTCTTTAATTGGTTCTTATAATAGTAATTTCGATATTTAATCGCTGCAACTGTTGCTATTGTGAAAAAAATTAAAAAACATAAAACCGTCGATGTTTGATTAATAGGTTTGGGTCGAATTTTCTCTAAATACTCACTTGTAGACTTCTCCGATACAATCAAATTAGTAACTGTACAATCAATAATACTGACATTCGTCAATGGCTTATCATTACTATCTGTTTCAACATTTTGAATCCTATCCAAGATTCTTAAACTCTGCTTATTCAAAACTTTCCCAATTATAACATGCTTTCCTGTTAACCACTCATCAATATTTGTGGTTATGAAAAATTGCGATCCATTGGAATTGGGCCCACTATTAGCATATGCCAAATATCCTGCCTTCTTGAAACCAACAAAAAAATTTTCATCGTCAAATTTAGTATTCCCATATATCGAATATCCTCCTCGTCCATTGAAAAACTCAAAGTCTCCCCCCTGCACCATAAAATCTTTTATAACTCGATGGAAGATTGTATGATTATACCCAAATCCTGCTGAATTTTTACTTAACTCAACAAAATTTCGAACAGATTTTGGTACAATTGATCCAAATAATCCTAATTGCAACTTTCCAAAATATTCGTCTCCTTGTTGAATATCAAATGCAACTATATGAGATAATGGTGGATCCTCTTTATCCTCTTTATCCTCAACATATGTTGATGCTGCCAAACTCCTTAACGCAAAACTAAAAACACATATCAATAAACAACTAATTAGTCTCATCCTAATTAAATCCAGTTAAATCCAGAATTTCAAAATAATTAATCAACCCTTGAATCGACTGCTTGCAAAAAAAAACCCACAAATGCTATAATCGTAAAACAACAGCAATATTTCTCCATCATCTGTTTTCTTTATTAAACCAGCATATTTCAAAATCGTGACCATCACTATGGGAGAAAAAAAAATAAACTCCGCAAATGTGGGTTATCGTTTTTATACATACAGGTACAGATATGCGCAGTAATTAATCTTCAGTGAAATGGGTCAAAACAAAAGTATATTAACAACTATAATATTTTTTTTTTATTTTTTTTTCAAAACACGCAAAAAAAAAGCTTTGAATTGAGAAAGTATGAAAATATATAAAGAAAATATAGAAAGGAAATAAGTTCCGTTAGCCAGTTAAGTAAACCAAATTATTTCAAATTGATTTACTTAATAGAATTAAATATAATTATATGAAAAATGTCAAATAAACAAAAAAAAACGAATGAAAAAAATATCTCAAAAAAGGTAATAAAAAAAAAGTGGAAAAAAACAGTGGAAAAAAACAGAATAGAAAGCAACAAAAAATTAGTAAATCAAATAAATTAGATTAAATATAAATAAAAGTAAAGTAAAGTAGAGTAAAGTAAAGTAAAGTAAAATATACCTTAATAATATAAAAGATAAAAACAAATTGATAACAATAACTAAATTAATAATTAATCAAATAATTTTTAAAAATGAGAATAAAATGAACGTAGTTATTAGACAAAGCAGAGAAAGCATTAAACAAATTTAATAAAAAGAAATTTAAAAAATAAAACAAAAACTTTTAAAAAAGAATTTATAATTCAATAAATTGATATCCTTTGTTATGTTTTTCACATTTTTTCTTTTCATATTTGTTTTAAGCTGAATGTGAGTTCATTTTTTTTTAAAATCAAAATAGAAAATCTTTAATGATATTGATAAGATTTAAAAATTATTTCTTTTCTTGAAGAAAAAAATTTAAAACAATTAAAAATAATACTATTAATAATAGCAAAAAGTAAGGAATAAACCATAAAAAATAAAGCAATATTATTGAATCAAAAAAAACAAAAAAACAAAAAAACAAAAAAAACATAAAGATTAATCAATTTATCAATTGTTAAATTATAAGCTGGCTTTATCTCCTTTCTAACATTTTTTCTAAAAATTTTAATTATATTTAATTTTAAAATTCATGAATGATAACAATATTAAGATTATACTTATCATTTTATGTTCTAAAAATAAACTTATCCATTTAAAGAAATAGAAGTGAGTTAATTGGAAGAACTTGAATTTTTAAATTGGTTTTCATCATCTTCAATCGGTTCCAAATATCTTTCGTTTTCTTTATGGCTTAAAATTGGGATATTATTACTATTATCATAGCTTTTTGATTTTTTAACTTTTGATACATATTCTTCTAATGCTTTCCAATTTTGTTCTCTTATTAATTTTATTTTTTTATTTTCATTAACATTTTGAAAATATAATAGGCTGCATTCTTCATACAAGATTTGATTTGCTTCCATAAATATTTTCAATGCGTTAAATGCTAATGAGCTTATGGTTGTATTCCAATTATTACCACTGCCGTTATTATAGCCGTTATAATCTTGGTCTTGAGAATAGAAATCATTAAACATGTTTATTACACCATCATGGTTTGAATTTTGAATATTATTTGGATCATTTGGATTAGTCATGCTATCTGCATAAGGTTTTGATGATTCACCTTGAGTTGATAATTCATATAAGGAAGTGAAAATAATGGGCAATATAGTTTCAGCATTTTCTGTTACCAAATTTATAAAGTAATTATTATTCCAGTAGCATAAGACTTTTTCAGCGATTTGAAAATGGGGAGAAGAGATACATTTTGATAATTGAACAAATAATGGGACTTGAATTTTGACAAACTCAGAGGGTTCAATTGTCTCAAAAATGTCTTCAATTTCATTTAGAAACATGATTTCTTTTGGTGAGTTGATTTTGGGCCAAAATCTTAGTAATCCCATTATAACATCTTCAGTTAATGAAGCATCCTTTTCTAGAAATTGAACAATGCAGTAAGCCAATTGAGGATGGTATAATGATAGACTTCTAACTTTATGTAAAGGGATTAAAACACGACATAAAAAGATTTTATGTTCATCTTTTAAAGGTAATGCAAACCCATTAATAATTGAGCCTAAAATCTCTAGCAATTCGGAGATACCATTGAATCTTTCGGTTTCATAGGTGAATGTTAAAAAGACGTTATTGATTGATCTTCTGATGAAAGCCCTTAGGCTTAAGAACTTACCATAAATACGATGTAGGGTTGTTTTTAAACAGTCTCTTTCTCTTGGATCTTCTGAGTCAAATAGTTCTAATAACTTGAGAATAAACTCATGATCGATATATTGTCTACAATGTTTAGCATATTGATGGTTGAAGTCTGGACTTTGTAGAAATCTGAAAAAGAATTCATAGACCTGTTGCATATGAGGCCAGGCAATTTCGAAAACGGGTTCATCTTCATCAGGATCATAAATGTCGCCAACAGGGTTAACGGGAGGAGGAATTGGTCTGAATAGATTATTTTTAAACATTGTTACGATATTTTTGCATAGCTCGTCAGTAAAAGTGAATCTGTTAATTGAGATGAATTCAATTAGTTCTTGTAGTGTTAGCCTTTTCAATTCTTTGCCTCTTATGTCATCCGAAGGATCATTGAAATTGAATATGATATTGCATTGTTGCACCTTTTTTATGAATAATGGAATTTGTTCCTCTGTGTGCACCTCATCGAAGCTTGGTAGTGGTTCAAAAGTTTGTTTCTTTGAAGTTGGTTCGAATCTTGAAGATGAGTGTCTTTGAGGGGTCTTTATTAGATCGATATCAGTGTCTAATAACAATCTTCTATCTCTATCAAAGGAGTGAGAAGAACGTGGTATAAATGAGTTATTTGCAGAATCGTTTGTTGGAGAGGAGATTAAAGGAGTTGAGTTTAAGGGAGCAGCTAAAGTTTGTAAGGAAGGTTGAAGTTGTGGGGAGTGTTGAAATTGTTGGTATAATTGATTTTGAGATTGATCAATATGACTTGAAGAATTATTGTTGTTGTTATTATTGTTTGGTAATACTTTGTTGTTATTATCGCTGGAGGATTGTTGTTGGGTATTATTGGAGCTCGAGATGGTGGTCTGAGAGGAAGTGATATTGGATTTAGCAGATTTTGATTTTGATTTTGATGACAAAGAAGAAGTTGAAGATGAGGGGGAGGATGAAGAAGTTGAGTTGTCAGTTATTATTACGGATGGAGGAACAACATTGTTGTTGGTATTGTTTGAGTTGTTTAAGTTATTATTTGAGCTAGAAGTAGAAGCAGAGGTGGAAGTTGTGTTTGAATCGATTGAGGATGAGCTATTTATTGATTTTGATCTTGACGATTGATCATTTTTTGAAGAAGAGATTTTTGATTTATTTTTATTTGAATCGGAAATTTGATTTGAGTTATTGTTTACATTATTGCTATTGTTATTGCTATTGTTATTGCTATTGTTATTGTTATTGTTATTATTGTTATTATTGTTATTAGTATTAGTATTGGTATTAGTATTAGTATTAGTGTTGTTGTTATTGTTGTTAATTGAATTTGAATTGTTTGAACCAATTGAATTGGAGTTAGAGTTGGATGAAATATTTGTATTACTACCAGAGCTACTGGTACTTGTTGCTGAAGAAGGCTGAGATTTATGATCTTTATCTTTGTCTTTCTTTTTAGAAAAGGTTTTTGAATCCAAAGATTTAGTTCTTTGGAGAACTCTTTGCTTGAAACCTTTCATCATTTTATCCATTTTTATATTACTTTGGTGATGCTGAGAGAAGAACAGATGTGATTAATAGTCAATTTGATATTGCTATTGTTGTTGTTGTTATTGTTATTGTTAGTTTAGCCTGGGTTAACTGAACTTAATGGTAGCTCGGTGTTCTTGTACTGATCTGGTATAGTTTAGATTCAAAAACTAGTCTTGGAACAAACTCTTTGGCGCAAAACACAAGTTGGAAAATTTTTTTAGAGTGCAAGTCTGGATGAAAATTAATTAACCAAAAACAAGCAAAAGATAGGAGAGAGATTGGAATTGCAACAGGAGACAGGAGACTGGAAGATGAAAAGCAGAAAACAAGCCCAGAAAGAAGCAGAAGACAGTGAGGACAAGAAAGCACGAGAAGTAAAAGAATTGTGCCAGCTTCGCTCAGACAGGTCTGGAGAAAGATATAATCAAGAGAGTGAGGACAGTGAAAGGTAAAGTTACAATTTGTTATTTCAGTGAGGCCTACTGGATATGAGCCAAGTGGAAGGTAGCTCGTCCGCAGCGCTGGTTTAGAAACAGCGCGCTAGGTGCATGTTGAAAAGTGTAAATGCATACACACGACGGAAGCCATACAGGCGGTGTCTGCGTCTGAGACCCATGCTGTTGGAAACAGCCACACCCATGGAGTGTGCGTAGTAGCGCGTATATATGCACACAAAAACAAACGCCATCAGATCCACCAGTGCGGGTATTGTTGCGACTCCGACTGGCCAATCAGATACCGTGGAAACCAGATTATCCTACTTTTCAGGCCTGGAGAATCAAAAACACATCAAAGACCAGAAACTCAGCAAGTCATAAAATCACCTTCATCGACCAACGACATAGTCTCATCCCACAATATCCCTTTCTGCAGAATGAGCTTCTTAATCAAAAGCAAGACCTTGGGAATAATACCTAGAACTGCCCCAATACTCTCCCTCACACTTTACCGAAACGCTGCTTCCTACACTTTGTCAAGAACCAAACAAATCACTCCTACACCATTGGAAACTGACTATCCTTTAATCTCCCTGTACAAACCATCTTCAAAACTCGACTATGTTCTCACCTCTCTTGATGGCATTATGAATTGGGCCAGAAAATCCTCTTTTTGGCCTGTTACCTTCGGTTTAGCATGCTGTGCTGTTGAAATGATGCATCTTTCTACCCCAAGATATGATCAAGATAGATTGGGTATCATTTTCAGAGCTTCTCCCAGACAAGCCGATATTATGATTGTTGCCGGTACTTTAACTAATAAGATGGCTCCAGCTTTGAGACAAGTCTACGATCAAATGGCCGAACCAAGATGGGTCATTTCAATGGGTTCTTGTGCAAATGGTGGTGGTTACTACCATTACTCATATGCTGTGGTTAGAGGTTGCGATAGAATTGTGCCTGTTGATGTCTATGTTCCTGGTTGTCCTCCAACTGCTGAAGCTCTTATGTATGGTGTTTTCCAGTTACAGAAAAAGATGATGAATACAAAAACAACAAGATTATGGTACAGATCTTAAGCCTCATATGCTATCTATTTTGTATCTTACTCACTATCATTCATTCGATAAATCTTATTTCAATTCAGCCTGCTCAAATTAATCTCAATCCTCAATTCTCCATTTTATATTAAATAACATGAAAAAAATTGTAAAGAATATAACGAGTACAATCTTAAAATCTTATACTTCAATGATTCTTTGATTTACTGATAATTATTCAATTTAATATTCAATTTAATATTCATTTAACTACTTTATTCCGTTTTATCCTATCTATCCTATCCTATCCCGTCTTGCTATGTCCTGTCTTCCCTCCTATTTTGTATGTTATAACAAATCACATATAACAATATAAATAAACATTACAATTATTCCAGTTTAATTATTGAATTATTTCAAATTTTAAGCCTTTTTTTTATATCTTATTTGGTTACTATTATTCATTAATATATTTCTTATCATTTTTATATATTTACTTAACAAAAACAAAAAAAAAGAAAAAACTTAATAACTAAAACTATTAATTATAAAAATTGAAAACAAATAAACAAATTAACAAAATTATACAAACAAGAATAAATATGATTAACAAAATGCAAAGCAAATAAAAACATAAATAAAAACATAAATAATAACACATACTAAACATAATTAAAATATTAATGTATTTACTTATTTATCATCTAAATTTAAACACACAAAAACAAAAAACTGAAAATGAACTAAACAACGACTCATTCTGATATTGATTTCCATTATAATTATATCAAGCCTGTAAAATTACTATCATTAAAACTAAACGAAATGAATATTCTATTTTTGGGCATGGATTTTTGAACTTATAAACTCACTGTTCTCTATCTAGGAGCTAGCCGTAGTTGGAACTGGAGCTGGGACTGTAGGTGGAGTTGTAGGTGGAGCTATAGCAGGTTCTGGTGAAGTTGCTAAATCAGGGTTAAGGTTCGGGGTTGGGTTGTTCTTTGTTGCATCTTTATTTGTATTTTCTTCTGTATCTACTTCCATTGCTTCATAAATTGGTTTACTATTAATTTGAAATTTTGGATTAGCTGACCCATTAAATTTCATATTATTCGATTCATTAGATTTAAAATTATTAGAATACTCAATAATCTTATCGGTTTTATTATTTTTCTCCAATAATTTGACATATTCCTCTAGTTTTTTCCAATTTTCTTGTCGAATTCCATCTCTTTTCTTGTTTTCTTTTACTGTTTCATGATATAATGAATGACATTGCTTGTAAAGTGCACCATGCTTACTTACAAACATTCTTAATGCATTCATTGCAAAATTTGGAATAGTCTTTTTCCAGCTATTTGGGCTAGAATTTGAGTCAGAGTTTGGGTCAGAGTTTGGATCAGAACCTGGATCATATCCTAAATATGACATATTGGTGTCGTAATTTTCATCAAGCACACTGAACCCATTAAACATTTCATTAAGTGAATTTAGAACTCGATCGATGTTCGGACGTTCTATAGACGCAATTTCGTATAATGAAGGAAAAATTATGGGTAAAATTGATTCAGCATTTTGATCAACCAATTTTATAAAATAGAAATTATTCCAATAGCATAAAACCTTTTGAGCAACTTCGAAATGTGATGATTGAATACATTTTGATAATTGAACAAATAATGGGACTTGAATTTTGACAAATTCTGAAGGTATCATAACTTCAAAAATGTCTTCAATTTCATTTAGAAACATGATTTCTTTTGGTGAGTTGATTTTGGGCCAAAATCTTAGTAATCCCATTATAACATCTTCAGTTAATGAAGCATCCTTTTCTAGAAATTGAACAATGCAGTAAGCCAATTGAGGATGGTATAATGATAGACTTCTAACTTTATGTAAAGGGATTAAAACACGACATAAAAAGATTTTATGTTCATCTTTTAAAGGTAATGCAAACCCATTAATGATAGAGCCTAAAATTTCTAATAATTCAGCAACTCCATGGAATCTTTCGGTTTCATAGATGAATGTTAAAAAGACATTGTTCATCGATCTTCTAATGAACGCTCTTAGAAATAAAAATTTGCCATAAATACGATGTAAAGTTGTCTTTAAGCAGTCTCTTTCTCTTGGATCTTCTGAATCAAACAATTCTAATAACTTGAGAATAAATTGATGGTCAATATATTGTTTTGCAGACTGATGATTGAAATCAGGACTTTCAACAAATCTCAAAAAAAATTCATAAACAACTTGCATATGAGGCCAAGCAATCTCAGAAACCGGCTCATCTTCGTCGGGATCATAAATATCACCAATTGGATTGACAGGAGGAGGAATTGGTCTGAAAAGGTTTTTCCTAAACATATTTATAACGGATTTATACATTTCATCGGTATAAATGAATCTGTTAATTGAGATGAATTCAATTAGTTCTTGTAGTGTTAGCCTTTTCAATTCTTTGCCTCTTATGTCATCCGAAGGATCATTGAAATTGAATATGATATTGCATTGTTGCACCTTTTTTATGAATAATGGAATTTGTTCCTCTGTGTGCACCTCATCGAAGCTTGGTAGTGGTTCAAAAGTTTGTTTCTTTGAAGTTGGTTCGAATCTTGAAGATGAGTGTCTTTGAGGGGTCTTTATTAGATCGATATCAGCATTTCCTGAAATTGGTAAACCATCAAAGGAATGAGAAGATCTTGGAATAATAGAAGACGAGGAGTTTAATGGGGCAGAGTTTAAACCAAGGCTATCGAATGAAGAAGGTATTTGTAAATGACTGTTACTGCTATTATCACTGTTATTGTCATTGTTATTATCAATAATATTTTTGTTTGGATTATCATGAATATTATTTGAATCAGAATCTGAGTTTGAATTTAGAATTAATGAATGTTGAGATAAGAGATTTGGGGTTGAGTTTTTGTTGATAAAAGATAAAGAAGTCTTTGGATCATCTAATTTTGGAGTTGTATTTGCACTCGTTGCTAGCGTCAGTTTTGATTGGATTTGAGAAGATATATTATTTGAAGAAGAGGAAGATGAAGAAGACTTTGACTTGGACCTTAGTTTTGATTTTAATTTTGGTTTTGAGTTGTTTGATATATTGGAGGTGGTATTATTGCTTGAGTTGTGAGCAGAGTTTGCTGAAGGGTTTGATAGGGATAATAGCTGTTTTTTATGCGATTCCGAGGAACTGTCTGAAAGCATGGATTTCCTAATGAGTTTATGAGGTTTTGATGTTTTCCTTGGAAGATGTTTAGATTCTTTATTTGAACCATTTGAGGAGGCATTATCTTTATGGTTATTATTGCTATGGGCGTGAACATGATTATCGTTATGGTTATTGTCTCTCTCTTTCTCTTTTTCTTTTTCTTTATCCTTATCCTTCTCTTTATCCCTGTCCTTGTCTTTCTCCTTGTCTTTTTCTTTCTCCTTATCTTTTTTCCTTAATGAAGAAGATTTAGAATCTGAATGTGATCTGGTCCTTGATAGGACTCTTTGTTTTAGGCCTTTCATCATTTTATCCATTGGCGAAAAGAAAAAGAACACAAAGCAGACAGATAAGAAAGTAAACAAGAGAAATGGGGTGAACGAGAGGACCAGTAATTATATAATGAAAGCAAATAACAGGAGAAAATATAAGATTCTCTAATCACTCTCTATCAATTTCCAAGCAATGTTGGATACAAATAATAAGGATTAATAACCAATGTTCAGTGTGAGTCTTGTGGAAACCTGGTTATTGCAACGAGCAGGCTAATCTGGTGTAGAGGTGCTTGCAATTGTACCAAGTATCAGTCAGCCCAATTCCCAATGGTGGTTGTTCAGTAACAGCTGTGAGAAGAGTGTTTATAACTAACAATTTGAGTAGAATGTGTTAAATGTCCAAATACAAAATGCTAAAGATAAAAACCAACGATGAGCAAAGTTCCGTCAATCGCGTGAAAGGCGCGTGAGAGGCGCGCAAAGAAGTGCGTGGAAGGAGTGCGTGAGTGATGCGTGAGAGGTGCGTGAGGAAAATCCCCTTTCCAAACATTTCTTGTTTGCTTCTTCTGCTTCTTCTGCTTCTTCTGCTTCTTCTGCTTCTTCTGCTTCTTCTGCTTCTTCTGCTTCTTCTGCTTCTTCTGCTTCTTCTGCTTTTTGTGCTTTTTCCTTTCTGTGCTTCTCCTGCCTTCTGTTTAATGCTTCCTAACAAAACTCTCTCCTACACCCCTGTTTACGGTCTCAAGCCCGATGTCACATCTCTCGACGACGATTTGAGAAACCAGAGAGCTGCCAAATACAACAGTTCAAAGATTCTCGAAATCAAAACCTGGATAATAAACCTCCTAGAAAACGATCCCATATTGTCCAATTACGACTTGGACCACGATTTAATTGACTTACTAAAAGATGGGATAATTTTATGCTCATTGATCAATACAATCACTAGAAATACAAACAAAAACGAGATCAACATCAAATTTAGAAAATCTAACATGCCATTTATCCAAATGGAGAATATAGATTTTTTTCTTAAATCCTGCAAAAAAATTGGTGTGCCTCAAGATGAACTATTTTCTACTGTTGATTTATTTGAACAAAAGGACCCTGCTCAGATTTACACTACCTTAATCTCACTAAGTAGATATTCAAACAAATTAAATCCTAATATTACAATAATTGGTCCAAAATTAGCTGAAAAGAGAATTCCTCCTCCAATACCCAAAAAACCAAAACATTTGAAGAATATCAACAACAGTAATAGTTGGAGTACTTTTGAGTATGGCTATATGAATGGTGCTAACCAAAACACTGAAAGTATCATTTTTGGAGGCAACAGAAATATAATCAGAGGTAATAATAACAAAAATTGATTGATATAGATTTTTTTCTTGTTTTCTTTTTCTTTTTTACTTTAGATATTATATCAATAAACAATTATAAATAGAAACTATTTTACACAAACCATCTCTCAGGAATGCAATTTCATCTGTGCCTTTTATACACTCCTCTTAGTCACACATCCAAGACAACTACCATAAATCCTTCTTATTCCTCATTTGGATAAAAGAACTAAATATAATTGCACCAAGATTAAACTGCGTACTCAATATCATTATCTAATTTTTTTTTTTTTAAAAATAACTGCTAAGAACACACGTATTGGGGATCTTGCACGGTGTTGTTTATTAGTCGGTATAAAACTAGGAAAACTGTCTCTGTAATTTTACCATGGATGTGAGAAAACCCTAGAGGGAAGAAAACTCACATCAAGGACGAATTCATTATCTAATTAATTAAAATCATCACAAAATAAAAAATAAAAAATAAAAAATAAAAAACAAAAATAAATCACGACTAACTCAGTCTTTGAAAAAATGGCATCACTTGTTAACGCATGCATAAAATATTATTTTCAACAGCTGATGAACTCTGTATTTCAAAAAAAAAAAAAAATAAAACACTAAAATTTCTCATAATTCAATTAATTTCTCTTGTCTTAATATCAATTTTGTTCTAAAATGCGATTTTTCTATGCGTTTTTGATTAAACGCAAAGAAAGTTTTTCTGTTATTTAACATAATAAATCTTTTCTAAAGTTCAAATCGCATATTTATCAATCGTAAGAGATTATCAAAATGTTCTATTTTTAACCCCAAAATATAAAATTATATGAAGCTGAGCTTTAAAGAATTTGAGTTACTTGAATTGAATCGACTTGGGGATTATTTTAAAATATAAAAATCTATCGACAAATAAAAGAATTTATAAAGAAAACAAATACTTACACTTGACTGTTTCACTTTTTATTGTTTTTTTAGGCAAAATCTTCTCTGTGAGTTGATCTCGTTTAATATAATAACATTTTATTTCCTTTTTTGAATAGCATAGTTTGATAACTTTCTACAAAAGTATTTCTCGAACTGGCTTCCAAACCTGCTATTTATTTTCAAGAGAACAAAAACGATATAATCAAACATAGTCAAAAACAATATTAGGCTTTCAATGTTACGGCTTTTGAAATGCAGAAAGCAGTATGTATCACACTAAAAGACCGTCAAGTTAGCATAAACCTTATTAGGCCCTGAATGTCCGGAAAAAAACAGAATTGATAACAGACATATATAATATTATACACCATAACTTACGGTATATCAAAGACTAATTGATATTATTGTGAACAAAAAAGATTAGTCCTTGCTTGTTTTCCAAATTATACTGCTATTGTCAAAATAGATTATTGAATTATTTAAACAAATTAATAATCATCCTTGAAATCAAATGCAAAAATCCAATTTTCAAAAAGATCGACTTAGCACCCAATATTTATTTCCCACCCAAGTTTTGTTGCTATCTCAAACCACTGAATATTACAATTACCGTTAGGATTTTCTTTCCAAATTTCTCTAATCAATTCTAAAACCCGTTTTAATCCTTCAATATAATATGTTTCTTGCAATCTTCTAATCTGTTTAAGAAGTTTTTCTTTATGTTTCATACTAACCAAGTTAATTCCCGTCATTAACAATATAAAACTTAATCCACTTTCAACTTGAGGCCCAATCAAAATATCTAAAAGTGGCAAGATCTTTAAAATTATCATTTGAATCTTAAATGATTCAGGAGGAAGTTTATTAAGAGAAGTGAAAATTAATAATTTCAAGACTAATTGAAAAACTTCAAACAAAGTCAAGTGAGCCTCTATTTCTTCCTTTGAATTAAGATACTTTAAAGCTTGAAGTTGTGGTTTTTGTTTGTCAATTTTTTCTTTCAAAGCTTTGATTTTGACATTTAGATTTTCGTAAAACTCAATACTTGAATGATTATCCCAAGATCCCCTGTAAAAATCAATCGAACTTTTGCATGAATCATCAACCTCAATCCCGTTTTGAATAGATTTTTCAAATTTTCTTAAAGCCAATGCTAAATTGTTAATTTCACCAACTAGAATATACAAGTTTTTATTACAACCTTGTAAACTATCAATACATGTATCTTTGTCATAAATCGACTGATATTTTTCAATTTCAAAATATGTTCCATGTTCAACAGACCAGCTGCTTAATATATCGTGGTAAATAAAATTTAAAATCAATCTCATTGTTATTTCATTTGAATTATCCAAGTTAATAAATTCTTCTAACCCCCCTACTTCAGTAATTACTAAAACCATGTTTTCTAATATTCTTCTCCATGAATTAGGCTTGATGTTTCCTGTTGAAATTTCAATTCCTAGCTTTATTACTAAAACTGTGAAAATGTTTATTTTTGATTTGATAACAACCTGCAAACTTTTATGATAATAGTTTTTTATTATTTTATCGGTTTTATTGTAGTGAAACTCATCTTGAATAGAGTAACAATCTAAATTAGAAGAAAAACCTTTTATATTGCTAAAATCAATCCTTGAATCTTCCTGGTTAGATATATTCTTTGGATGAACAAAACAATCATTTATATTGGGGCTTATTAAACACCCAGCAGCTTTAAAATTATTGCGATAATCGCTATATTTTCCATTTTTAAATCTATTATAAAAGCAGCCACCCCAAGAAGTGATTGCATAGAGTATTGCCAAGTTCTCTGTATTATTTTTATAGTTTAAAGCAAGCTCTATAAATACAGTGTGATAGTAGCTAAAGTGTGGATCAATTACAGGTAAGATTTTAGAGAGATCGGCCACATAAAACTCAAAAAATAACTTTCCCTCATCATCAGGTAGCAAAGAATTTAAATCTTGAAAATATGACAACTGTTCGTAAAAAGGATACTCATCTTCTTCTATTGGTGCAGGAGCGACTTTCATATCTGATAGTGATTTTCCAGGTAACCAATCAGCATTGGTACTCATTGGGCTTGAACCGAAATGGTTAGAATTTAAAAAATGAGAAAATTCATAAGTACGATTGTGATTATGATTATGATCATGATGGT
Organism: Ascoidea tarda (nom. inval.); assembly: GCA_030560485.1. Taxonomy (NCBI): domain Eukaryota; kingdom Fungi; phylum Ascomycota; class Saccharomycetes; order Ascoideales; family Ascoideaceae; genus Ascoidea; species Ascoidea tarda (nom. inval.). The sequence continues at coordinate 36,003 of JAKTTS010000009.1, forward strand.
CTTGTTTTGGCCGTTGTTTTTGTACAACCTTGATTCTTTTCAAGATTTTTGCATTATTGATATTACAAAAAGTAATCATTTGTTGAAGAAAACCACATTTACACTTCAAAGAAGAAGCGACATAATACGATTTAAAATTCATTGGAGTCCTATTCAGTTTTTTTAGAACAGATAATAGGTCTGAATTAGGAGAAAATAAAGAAATGGAATCAATATCAGAGGAGATTGATCTAATAGACGCAGAAGTTTCTGATGTTGTACATGTGGAAGCGCTGTTTTCATTAGTTTCTGCAAAATCATTACAAAAAAACTTTGTAAAGGGATTGACAATATTGTCATTATTATGATTAAAACCCCAAAATAAATAACTGTTATTATTGCATATATTTTTTATAGTGGGATTTGTGCAATAATTGTTAGATTCATTATCAAAGATAGAATTGAAATTTATATCAACACTGGAACTAAAATCATAGTCATTGACAGAGTTAATTTTTTTGATACTGGAATCAGAACTGGAATTGAAATCAAGAGTGGAATTGGGATGAAAATTGGATACACAATTTGAAAAACAACTAATTTGTGGAATGAAATTATCTTGTTGGATTGGATCCAAAAAAATCAGTTGGTTGATATTGATATTATCAGTTTCTATCTGATTATCTATATTGTTTCTTGCATAAGTATTTATTTCATTTATTAGTTTAATGTTATTCTTTTCATCAACCATATCAATAGTTTGAACATGGTTAACATTTTCTTTTGAAGAATCTTTTTGAGTGTTATCAAGTAATTCTGTGATTGTATTATTAGTATATTTGGGAACTGAAACAATGTTTTCATTTGCAACATTAGAAACCAAAGGTTGTAGATAAGGAGAGTTATTTATTATGTTGGAAGAATTTGAAAGAAACATGTCCTTGGCCATGAACTGAGATTGAGAATTTTTATCAGAACACTTATGTATTTTTTGATTTTTGATTTTAGTAATATTTGATTTTTCAGTAAATGGTCTAGGGGGGTAAATACATTTTGTAGAACTTTTTAAACATAAAGCACAAATTGGCTTTTCTTCATTGCATTTTTTCTTTTTTCTTTTGCATTCAAAGCAACCACCTTTTGACCTTTCCAAGGATTTTATAAAAGTAGTTCTTTTATATTTTTTTGCATTATAAGAATTTTTATTCTTTTTATTATACAAATCTGGATCAGTAGATAACTTTTCAAAATCCTTTATTTTAACTTCTTCAACTTCATTTGATTTGAAATCAAAAGTGGTAAACATAATTGGTGGAGTAATCTATAGAAAAAACAGGGAGCTGCTTGCAGTTTTAGTTTACAGGTATTGATAGTGGTTAGTTATATTTTATTTCAGGGGAACAGTTTTTTTCTTATCTCAGTTTGTTTCACTTATATTGAAAAATAGATTTAAACTAACCACTATTATTTACAGATTTTCAGTAAGCAAACCCAAAAGCTTAGATCAAGAACAGCAGAAACAGCAGAAAAATAACGAAACACCGGAATCCTCTTAGAAATCAGTATTACTAATTAAAACGATTAGAGATAGTGGGTGGACTTAAAAGCTGGACCTTGAATGTTGCAAACACCGGATTAACAGCACGACCAACTGCATAGCCAGTGGATTTTGATGAAAAAAATCTCTAATTGTGCAATTGACCATGATGAAACCTGGGTTCCATTTAACATTTCAGTCAGCTCTTAAACAGTGAGACAGATTTGCAACTCCAAAGCAGGTTCTTTTATACCATATTGAAATTTTGCTGCCTGTTGAGCTTCGATTCCCCTGCTGGTTATTGACAGCCCGATCTGGAAGTTGCGTTGTCGCCTAAAAGAGACGCGCATCCACAGTTGTGAACTGAGCACCAGAAACCACTTATGTGGTACTCACGTGTCTGATAAGTAATCTGCTTAGTCATATCACGCTCTTTTTTTCAGATTACCTAATGATGGTTTTTCTGTGACCTTCTATAACCAAATTTGGACTGACGAGCACGTGCATGTAATTCACCAACGATCCGTTCTGACCATTCGAATCTATTTACAACATTTGTTTCGACAGTTTCAATTCTCGGGCTAATTTCTTCAATTGCAACACCAATTTGTAAAGATGGTTCAAGTTCTTCGTGATTACTGTTGCATTCATTGGTCTTTCGTAAGTTTTGACCCTGAATTTATTGAGTGAAGGATAAAGATTTCTCCTAGATTGACTTATTGCCAGTAGATCTCTTATTCTTTTTCTTCCTTAGTTCGATTACTTTTCTATATAGATACTTTTAGTGATACTTATATGAATTTAATTTCAACGTCTTCAAGAGTATGATAAGTATTGCTTATTTTGACTACACTGTTTGGTTTGTGGCCAGTTTCAATATCAGCTGAATATCTATTAACAACTTTGGGCACCCACACAATTGTCTTCAAAAAGAGCAAAAGCGTGGAAATCTAAGACAAAAGCTCTAGATTTATAGTGATCTTGAAAGTAACTGTAATACTTGTCTTGAATGATTCTTACTTGAACTGATTGATATAGTATTTTTTTGCACTGTTCAGACCAAGGAGCATAAGATAACGAAAATAAATAGATCTTGTCTAACGGAAGATATTCGAGAATACCTAAGATAATTGGAGAAAAGGACTGCTGTGCAAGTGCAGAAAGAAGAGACTGTTCCAAATACATGAAAGATGTGTTGACAATAGATGTGATAAAAAGAAATAAAGTCAAATCATATTAAGTAGTACTTAAATTCAGCAAAAATAACCAGTAAAATAGCTCCCTATTGTTTGAACCATGAAAGATTCCGTTGTGCGTCAAATGAACCAAAAAAAGGTCTTTTGCTGGGTCAATTCGGTGGAACTAGCATTGAAACCAATTTCAGGAAATATTCTCAAAACATAGAAATCATTTCTACATTTGATTTTTTTGATTCTTTAAAGAGATTCAATCCACTAAATATTGAATTGAATAACTTGAAAACTTTGAATGTTCTCGACTTGGTTAGTAATGATCATTTATTTGTCAATTTTTCAATTAATGGACACTTTAATCGGTTTAGATTAACTCATCAAACCATTAAGCTTGATTTTACAACCAAAAGTTGTTTTCAGTTACTAAGATATTTAGATAAAATACTTTTCCAAAAAAACGATTTCTGATAGTGCACTTCTTTGTTTCATTGGGGATCATACCGAACAGTTAAACCGTTTAACCTCTCTCTCATTCAAAAATTCCAATCCCAATTTTAATTCATTCATTAAGTATAATTTCAGAAACTTATATTTTTTGAAAAAACTTACCTTATCTAATAACAATTTGCTACTGATTCCGGAATTTTTCTTATTGAACAATTTGGAAATCCTCAATTTGAGAAAAAATTCAATAGAAAAAATTCAAAATTTATTACCGCTTACAAACTTACAAACGCTTAATCTTAGCAACAATAAAATTCTGAAAATAGAAAAAATATCTTCTCCTGTTAATTTAAAAGATTTAAATTTATCAAATAACAAAATTTCAAAATTGGAGAATCTAAATACATTGAAAAACTTTCGGATATTCAATTTGTCCAGAAATTTACTTGAAAATTTTGAAAATATATCAATGATTTCTCATATTGAAGAATTGAATTTATCATCAAATCAAATCAAATTTACGCACCACTTGAATGAATTATTCGCATTAAACAATTTGCAAAAATTTGAAATCTCTAATAATTTCCTTCTGGATGTCAATCGATTGGAATCAATCACCTTTGTGAATAAAATCTTTTTGACTGAATTAACTTCAATAATACGAGATCAAGCTACACTAAGTGAAGTATTGTTTGAAAGGCCTGACACTAACAGAATAACAGAATTATCAAATGTTTTAAAGGATGGCAGTGAATATAAATCTATAAAATTGACAGAAATTCTTAGAAATAATTGGTTCAATTTTTGGAAACCAGATATCTATTTTTTATATAATTTTGAAATTAAAAATATAGAGAAGCAAAACCATATATTTGCTTTAATCGAAAACCAAGTTCAATTTGTAAAATCTTGTACATTAATTTTATCAGCTGGAAAAGATTTTCTCAAACAAGATCTAGATATTGTTAAACCATATTCTTAACAAAAATTCTATCAACGATATTTTAAATCATTCGAGCATGTCGCTAGGGCCCATGAAAAGGATCTAATATTTCCTTTAGTTGAATTATTAATTAAACAGGGAAAGACTATTGACGACGACAAATGGTTGGATGTATTTGATTACTATGTTGAAAATGCTGAAAATTCTTAGAAGGATTTTTTTTATTGCTATGTCAAAGCAAATGTGTTCCTCCAGTTCATGAGGAAAATAAATCAATTTGGTCCACAGGTTTTTTAAAAACTTGATTATTGGAAAAATAGTTTAGAAGAGAAAAAAATTATAACCCTAAATAATTTTAATTTTATGTCTAGTCAACAGTTTTATCTAATTAACAGAAATATCGGCCAGATTCAATTATTAAAAGAAATGAATAACAAATATTCTAAAAATTCTGAACCTGAAATCAAATTCGAAATCGTTGCTAGGAAAATGAAAAATCTTTGTATAGAAATTGATAGAGTTTATTCACTTTATGAAAATGATGAAGTATTATCAATGTTAGACAATATTTTTTTCCATCCTTATTTCTGTTAAAATAAGGATTTCGGTTTACTACATATATTTTACGCTAAAAAAGCAAAGAGATTTTCCACAATAAAAAAGCCTATATTAGTGCTAGTATTCTATAATTATTTAGTCGCAGTTTCATTTCTGCTTGAGAAATATAGTCCAAAAAAAGTATTTCCTAAAATTAAAATGCTGAATTTATGGTTTGAGTTAAATCAGAAAGATAATTTGCAAGCTGCATTCAAAATCTGTGATTCATCAAACAATAATAATTATCAATTGGTTGTTTGTGAGTACAATGCGTTTATTCAAGCTATTGAAAACGCTAGAGAGTTTTTGTTTGCCAAAGAAATAGATAATATTTAGATGACTACAGTTTGTATAACGATAGGCATTTTTTACTAAATTTGGTGTTTGGCACAACATAAATTAGTGCAACATATTAAGTTGTATTTGGTGGTTTTGATGAGAGGTAAAATTGTTTTTTTTTCGACTTTTATACATATTTTCGTAATTGCTATTAAAACTAGGTTATCGAATTTTGAGAGGGTCAAACTGGGGACTGATTTCCGATTGGAGTTTGAAAATCAATTTTTAATTGCCTTGATTAGTTATAAAAATATCTATTGATTCTAATAATAATTAAATAAAAATTTATAATTTTTAAAGATGAAATTATATGATGCACATTGTCATTTGTCACCCAATTGTTTTAGTATTGATATTAATGTTCTTTGCGATGTTATTTTTGAAGATTTAAAGAATAGTGAAGTCGATAATGAAGATGTGGTTAGTGAACTAGGATTAATGTCAACAAATCAGTTTGATTCGAAATTGGTGATTGAGTTGGGTGGCAAATTAAATAAAAACATGAATAGACAAGTTATTATACCATCGATTGGAATACATCCATGGTATTGTCATTTATTTAGTTTTGACGATGACAAAGAAAATAGAGAAAGCAATATAAATGGTAATGATAATCAAAATTATAAATTACTACATTACAAGAAAATACTAAAGTTATCAAATACATCGTTAGATTTTGATGATAATTTGAGGATGGTAGAAGATTATCTACCAAAACCTATTTATATCGAGGGATATTTAAATGAGTTGAAAAAAAAAGTTGACCCGTTGTTAATGGAGAACCTGAGCTTGAATAAGTATATGATTTGTGGAGAAATCGGGTTGGACAAATTGTTTAGAATTCCATTAACTGGGTTTTTAGGTAATCCCAAAGAGTTTGATTATAAACAAATCAAGAACAACGATAAAGATAGGAGCAATAATAGATTGTTGTCTAATTTCAAAGTGGATATGAAACATCAAATCAGGATATTTAACAGACAGTTAGAATTCGCAAATGAGTTAAAACTACCAATTTCAGTACATTCAGTGAAGAGTCATGGAGTGATACTTGAGTTAATCAGGAGCTTTTATTCTGAAAATAAATTGAAATCGATCAAATCAATTTGTCTCCATTCATATACCGGATCAAAAGATCAAATCAAACAGTGGTTAAATTTTGTTAAATCAGTAAATAAAAATAGAAAAGAAACTAAAATCAAAGATGTAAACATTTATGATGAGGAGGATCAAAATTCAAAAATTGATGTGTTTTTCTCGTTTTCTAACATTATTAACATTAGCAATAATACGAGCATTAAAAATGGAAACTTTTTGATGGAAAATGTTATCCAAGAAATTCCCATAGACAACCTCTTGATTGAAACAGACTTGCTGGTGGATCGGTACTACGACCGCAATAAGGACGGGGGCCATTATCGAGATTTGCTTAAAGTTGTTGACCAAATTTGCAAAATCAAATGTCTAAAAAGAGACCTATGCATTGAGCATTTGAGCCAAAACTGGAACCGTTATTTGGGAAGTAACCTAGCTGCAAAAGGGGAACTCTCAGCACAGACAAGGAGTTTCCAAATGGATTAACTGCCAAAAAAAAGCTGTCTTGCTGGTGTTTCAACAACCACAGCACCCCTTCTCGGATTCCACTGCTAATCTGCACTCAAGGCCCCAATTCGCGAGTATTTTGTTGCCATTCAATCAAATAACAAGCAGCTGTTTGGCTTCAGCCATTCTCATGAAGGACTAAATTTTGTGGAGCGTTGCCCAAAAAAGCAGTCTTTGTGCTGATTGAAGGCAGTGAAGTCTGTACCGTTTATCTGACGCAAAATGCCGGTTCCAAAGTTGTAGTAGAATCAGGATTCTGGTGGCCTTGAGAACGGTGTGGACGGTGTCGCACTGTGATTGGTCCACTGGATCATTTAGATCAGGCACATTTCGAGTTGCTGCTGTTTTGGGTCATGCAGAAACTTGCATGACACTAGCGCAGAGAAATAATAAAATGATTGTATCTGCATGGGTGTGCGTGTGTTTTGCAGAACTTGCTTTAGCAGGAAGTAAATATTCCACACAACTGCTTTGTTTTTGTTTTTAGAGAGGTCAAAGAATCGCATGTTCACCAAGAGTGGGTAGAAATTTGGCTCATGTAAGCCCACTAACTATTGTTTGGGGACTCATTGGAAAGCAAAAACCACAGACCCAACTGTCTGGCACCCTTCCCATAGAACCCCAATAATAGCTGTTCTTCCAGAATGTGGAGTGTACACCAGGTCAAATCGGAGTTAGGGTCAAAATAAGCAACATATGCGTGCCCCAGTCTCAAGAGGTAAGGCTGAAGTATAATATGCCGTGCCAATTCAAGCTTTTTCAACCGAAACTTAATTTAGCTTAGCATGCTAAAATTACACTCTTTTGTTAAGCTTTGTTATCCGGAATCACTTTAGGATGGGTCGCTCTTCAAAACAGAAATAGATAAAGAAATGTTAGAGTTGAAAACTTGCAGTAATTGTTTTTCCAAGAGAGAATAGTAGTTAAAAAACTTCATAAATTGGATTCATTTTTCCTTTTTTTCTTTCAATTAGTTTTATTCTTCCCCTTAAATATCTATCACTTTTTTACTTGGCTTATATCTTGCCCTGTTTTGTCTGTTTTTTTAATAATTATCCTATAATCATACCAGTACTACCTCAACAATGTTCAACATCTCATTTTCAATGAGAAAAGCTCTCACTTATCTTCTTATATCACTTTTTTCTTTTTCTCTCTTCTACCAGTTGAACGATTATATGGTGGATTCTTCTGCTAATGATGTATCTTTAATCAGCTATTTTAATTCCAATTTTCATAGAAAAAGCTTCTCAACCAAAAAAATCTCAATAACTGAATCCTTCAAATTTGATCATATTTTTAACATAGTGCTCAAGCAGAATAGTGATAATGATCAAAATAATAACGGCGATAACTTCTCTTCTACTCCAATACCCCAATCTTTAAATAATAAAATTAATCTTAAAAAGATTACTTTAAAATCTTTTTATAAACCCCAATTGATTAAATCTCTCCACAATTTAAATTTTCATCAAATAAGTCAGCTAATCAAAACTGCCACCAAGAATTTCAATACTCTTAGTCCTCTCAAAAAAAATGAGTTGACATCTTCAAAGGATGACACTTTTGATTGCGATATCTTTGCTAAACAATATGATATTTTCTCAACAGATCCTATAGATATTCCTATTGATTCGTACAAATATAAAAAATATTATAAATCTCTTATATCAAATACAGACTTATTTTACTTGTTTGACGATACCAATCTTCATAGTGAAGATGAAATTTTACAGAAAAATTGGTTCTGTTCAAGTTTAAATTCAATTTGGCTTAACGATTATAATATTCATTTCACAATCTCTGATTTAATGTATTCCCAGCACTCTGATATATCAACTCCAACTTTCAACCTAATCACCTACCAGTTTTTAAATAACCAATTCAATATCATAAATAATTATAACAACAATCCAAATCAAATTGAAATTGATAATGAAATTGATAATGATAATGATGATATCGGTAACGATGACAATACCAATCGTAATCATTTTGATTTTAGATATGGCCCTAATTCTTACCAAAATATCTCTTATCCTTCTTTCCCATCATTCTTTGATTTTCAGTTTTATTATAATATCTCCAACAGTATTTATGATATTGGTTATGGGCCAAAAGATGCCAAAATAATCAAAAAAACCATCACCTACCAATTTTACAATAATAAAAAGCAACCCATTAAATCAGTTGAGTACGAAGAACCGATTATTTTATTCAACATGCTATCTGAAATTGATTTAATATCTAGAAAAAGTTCAGAATCCTACAGCAATAGTGATAGCCATTACAATGACAACCCCAATAATAATAAATTCAATGAACCTACCTTGAAAAGAATTCTTTATTGCTATTTACCCTTTCAAGATAAACTAATTCCTTTGAATATACCTCATCAAATTAAAATTGACCACACTTTTCAACCGTTTTTTAAAGATAACCTAAAAAACAATATCAGAATTGATCTTAATGATGACAATAACATTGAAAACTTTGATGAAGATTATGAATTTGAATTCAAAAATGGTATCGTCAATTTAATCTATTCAACTAATCCTTTAAAAACATTACAATGCAGTTTAGATACTGGTGTTTGTGCAATTGAAAAAACCATTAAATCAATTGATAACGATCATTTCAAAGGTGACAAGCTAGTTGCCTTGTCAAAAAAAACTAAAATGTTGCAATTTCTAAACTTCAATAATAATAGTAAAATAGTAGATTTTACCTCTCCAGTCTCTTTTCCACAATCATTTTTAAACAATAAGAATAAAACTCAGAGATACAAAAAAAGATTAACCAACTATAATATCTGGTTGGGTTTTGTTAATTCTGAAATTCGCAATGCTGCTTGTAGCCAAATTACTTATAAACCTTCATTGGTTTTATTATCAAATTTAAAAAATCCAGAGAATTCAAATAGCGATAATAATGACAATTATAATTACAATATTGAACTTATAAGTGACACCATAGATTTCAATTTTGATGCGCAAAAAAGCACCAAAATTAAAAATATTGCCTATTGGGAAATTGATGAATCAAACAATAAAGATTATATGGGACTAACAATTAGTGATGGTAACTATAATACAAAAGTCGTTCACTTGAATGGAGTATTGCCATATATTTTAAATTTTGATTTTTTCAAGAATCATGAAAACGATTATCATGAATATGGTGATGAAGACTTTTTTGTATCTAAAGAAGAAAAAAAATCAATCTTTAAAGTTATAAATAATTCAAGATTGACGACTTGCATTGAAAAATCTGTTGAACAAATTTGTAAAAAGTAATTCCAATAACCACTGTGGCTAAACCTATTATGAATTTTTTTTCAAACAAAATTTTATAAGGTGCTAATGAATCTTTCTATAGACCAATGTTTTTTATTTGTACTTTACTGGACTAGATAGCATATGCTAATGAATTAATAAACTAATATTTTGCTGTTTAAACCAGATGGAAAGTTTGTGGTTTGTTTTCCAGTGCCTTTCCAAAAAAGCCGAAAATTATTCAGAAATCATTTAACAATTATTAGTAATGTGATTACTAAACCCAGAAATCAATTAGGAGATTCAATAGAATTTACGGCAAAAAACTGAGAGCACCGATTTGCTCAAACGATTTAAGTTCGTTGGCGAATATTGTTCGAACCACTTGGGATATATCTAATTTAAATTGGGATTATCCTATTTTGATATCTTTTAGAATGAAAGAGGAAAACTTTGAAGTAAAAGAAAGTTAATTATCTGTTCAGCATTGACAAAAATAATTTTGCAAAGATTTGAACAATTCAAACAAGAAAATGTTATGTTACTTAAGTCACAATAATTAAAACTGCTCCAAACATAGATTTCAACGATTTGAAATGCTCTTTACGGATGCGGCATCCGTAAAAGAGTCTTGATCAGTGAAACGGGCTCTTCCAACGTGACCTTTCCCTGATTCAGTGAAATTCCAAGATAAATCAAAATCAGAGCAATTACAATTTAACAACTGTATAATGGGTTTCAGTCACACGACTCATGTGCAGTCAGATCAAAGTGTGGTTTTGATTCATCTTTTAGTTCAGAAGAGTACAAAATAATACAAATTATTGATTAGTCACACACAATAGTTATTAATTCTATTTTCGAAGTGATCATGTGATGTACTTTCCCTGTTTGGTTGAAACACTGAGTCTCTCTTTTTCTGCTGAAAAGTGACTTTTTTCCTGGTCAACCACTGAATTGGCTGGTTTTGTTCCCTTGTGGGGTCTATTTTTAGGAGATGAAGATAAACTGTTTTAGGAAGTATTTCTAGGAGCTTTTTTACGCGGGTAAGCTGCTTTGCAACAGCTTGAAGATTTCTAGTTTTTGAGACGAATGAAGGCTGTATCTTACATCCTATTTCCAGGTAGCTTGTGTTTAAAAAATGATTGAAAAGTGCCTTTATATTTGCTTAACAGAAACAAGATTTAGCTCAATCAAACACTAAATTTAACCAAAGATATACTTAAAAAAAGGGCTATAACAATCTCAACACAATTCGATAAAAAAACAAGATTATTGTAGAGACTATTTTTTCTTGTTGATAATAGAGGTTTTGCATTTAGAAAAGATGATCACTAAATTTAAAGCATTATTCCGCCAATTGAAATCTAAATTCGACTGAAGATCATAGAAGGCAACTAAAAATTAAGAGAATTTGGAGAAACAGAGTATGCGGATTATCAACGATGGGTATGAAGATATCTTTTAAGCCATTTTCATGTCTGGAGTACTTTCAGGACTTTTGAAAATCATCTAAGGCTTATTAGCACTTGATATTGCCAGTGAATTTCCGGATGATTATACAGATGATTATATAGATGATCATACAGATCGTAAGGGTCTGGTTTATCGTAATTGAAATTTCCAAGAAGAGTCCTAAAACTTTTGTTTTCAAAGAAGACAGATCTTGAGACAAGCTAAATAGCGTTTTTCTCATGGTCTATTAAAATTGTTTTATGGTCTCGTAGGTTTTAGGAACTAAACGCATCGATCGGTTATTCTGAAATGCCCAGAAATTAATTGCCCCAGTCTTACCTCGAGCCTTTTTTATTTGATTCTTGCTGAGGGTTCTTGTTTGTTTCTTGTTTGTTCCATAAACAGAAAAAAAGATTGAAAGCTGACAAGTTCCGTTCGATTAAAGTCGTGGAGTCCGATCAGACACGTTTCACCAGTTCCGTAGAACATGAATACGGAGCCACGACTTCGTTCAGACCTGTCAAAACAACATTCTCAGTTCGAATCAGGACACTTTTGGATCAAAAAAGAAAACGAGGCCTGTTGAACAAAGTTGGTGCACTTTTGTTGCTTTCCATAAATACCCAAAGAGACGTTTGAGCTGGAAAATGATAACAAGAAGGTAACTTTATCATTATAGAAGACAAGACGATGCAGAAAATTAAAGCTATCTCAGTTTTGTTTCTAGACAGGTTGATGAGTTTGAATTTTCCTAAATTCAGACTCCCAAAATATAGATATCTTTCCATTTGCATAGCACTAGTCATTCCACTTATTATAATTCTTCATTTCTATCCAGCAAATGACAAAAAGACCCAAATATCTAAAATTATAAGCTCTTCTTATAATTTTTTTGATGGTGCTTCTTATTATAGTGATCGCAACACACCAGATTTTTCACCAATATCTGATTCGGCGATAAATGCTTTATATAATTCATCTCAAATTATTAGTTATTATAAACCATACTCTGCTCTAGAGGAAAAAAATGGGAATTTTAAAGAGATTTTCAAGCTAAATCAAGATGTAGAAGTTTCTTATCCTAAGTTTACAATTTTTCCGAAATATCTTAAATTTTTTCGCGATTATTTAATAGACAATTACGAAAAAATTGCTGACACATTCAATGACAAACCATTAACTTCAGAAGAAGAAATCCTTGAACAAAATTGGTACGAGTATGGTGGTGGATCAATTTATTTAAAATCAATTGGTTATAATTTCATGGTTACTAGAGTAATTTATTCTAAAGTTCACGCAAAGAATGATCCATTCATGAGCTATTTAGGATTTCAGTTACTTGATAAAAATTTCAACCATATTGAGAAAACCATTAACTTCAAATATGGACCTAATGCTGATGATAACAAAATAATTGACTTTCCAACACTTGGAATAGTTCCTGATACATATTTTAAAAAATCTAATAGTCGTAAGGATAGATATTATGGTCCAGAAGACCCAAGAATTTTGATTAAAACAAACCACTATCAATTTTATCATAAAGAGAAATTTGTCAAATCTGTTGTATATGAAGAACCAATTATTATATTCAATATGATGACGGATAAAGCTTTCAAATACAAAAGATTAATGCATGCATATTTACCATTTCAAGATAAAAAGGTCATATTCAGAATCAAAAATGAAACTCCAAGAATTAAAGAAAAAAATTGGCAGCCATTTTTCAATGATGATTTTAAAAATGCCATAAAAATTCAAGTCGATGACATTAACATTATCAAAGAATTTGAAAACAATAAAAATCAGAACCAAACAACATTTGATTTTGATTATAAATACACAAATGGCTATATTCATTTTATTTATTCAATAGATTTATTTTCTGTTCTTAAGTGCAGCTTGGATGATGGAATTTGCGAATACGAATATAAAATCCCCAAAAGACCCGAATCAATAGAAGAAAGAAATATGAAAGATGATAAAAAGACACCAGATTTTGATATTGGAAACATGAGAGGAGGGACTCCTTTATTGAAGTTACCAGATAAATTCTATGCAAGCACTGAGAGGACAAAGGAAAGCAAAAATGATATCAAAACCATCTTACAAAACTATAATGTATGGATTGGGTTTCCAAGGTCTCATCTTAACAAATGTGGATGTGGAGCTGTTACATATAGACCATCAGTGATGGTCATAACAAACTTGAAAGGTAGCTCCAACTATCAAATTGAATTGATCTCTAGCAGCATTGATTTCAATCTTGATGTTTTGAACTGGGATGGGCCAGGAAAACTTTCTTGCGACGCTCACCAAAGTGTTTTAATACCTAACAGTATTGCCTATTGGGATATCGAAGAGATTGTGGAAAATGGCTACTACGGAGGCAATGACTACAAAGACTATATGTCAATTATTCTCTCTGAAGCAGACATCAACAACATAGTAATTCATGTCAGAGGATTGCTCAACTACCTCTTGGAGATGGAGTTTTTTCAGAAGTCGCACACTGCGCAGGACAGCGAGAACAACCAAGTCGACAGCACTCTTCTTGTTCAGTTGGCTACTGAGGACTCGAAACAATACTGCCAAGAGTATGGAGTATCTCATGGAGGAGTCTCTCGTTAATAAGTCTTTCGTGAAGCAGCTTCTCGTCGTGGGTGAGTTGTGTAAGAGATATATCCTTTTAGTACAGGTGTATATTTATATATTTAGGTTAGCACAGGTTTTCCTAGTAGAATTCATAAGCCCTTCGTCTTTCCGACATTTTCTTCATCAGTATGAAGCAAAATATAATCCTTCAGAATTTTAATCTCTTTTCCTTTGTAGTTTTTTTCTTTAAAATAATGATAACTGGAACGTAGCTTTGTTGAATTTTTTTTCCAGCTTTAGTTGTCTGTTAATGTTTTGGCATCATATATTGCAATGCAAGAGATCAAAATCTATCTTTTGAGGCTTTTAAAGCTTAATAGAAGGCTTATTGTTGTTATTTTCATTCTTATTTTCATCAACGTTTTCTTGTCCTCATTGTTCACTTCGTATTTCAACGACAATAGAAACAGTATTCATGTCACAATAGATGGTGATAAGCCATTTTTATCCATCAAAAACGATTACAAAGTGCACCAATACTCACCAATATCCCCTTTTTTGAAAAATCAATTAAAATACAATTCTTATGAACTCAGCACCTACACAAGACCATCGTTTAATTTTGAAACGAAGTTTGATTATTATCTTGAAAAATACACAAAATTTGGTAGAGACGTTGAAATAGAAAACTGCAATAATTATTTATTCAAAGATACTATACAGGTATCAAACGATCCAAAATTAATACTATCAAATTCTCATTTAAAACTATTTCGAGAGCAGATTTTATTAACTGACTACTCACTAATATTGAACGACTCATTTACTCGTAAGAAAATACCAATCCCAGAAGATGAACAAACATTAATCAATAATCACTGGTATCAATTTGCTGGTAGTTCAGTCTGGTTAAATCAGCAAAATTTATATTTCACGGTTAGTCGAGTGGTATTTACTCCTACTGATAGAGGAGGACCAACTGAAAGCTTTTTGGCATTAAATCTATACGACAAAAATTGGAGAGAAATCAGTGATTTAAAATATTTTAAATATGGTCCATTTACTGACCAAGTTTATTATGTGAACGCTCCTTCAATCTTTGATACTATCTTGTTTTATTTTAACATGGATGTTTTAAAGAAAAAATCTGGATACTATAGATTTTTTGGACCAGAAGATCCAAGAGTCATATTAAAAAAAACTTGCTATCAATTCTATTATCAGGATAAATTAATCAGAGAAGTAATTTATGAAGAACCGATGATAATATTTAACTTATTAACTGACAAAGAACATGGAAATCGACGATTAATTCATGTTTTTTTACCATTTCAAGATAAGCTAATCGTTCTAAGAAAAGTAGATGCAAAACTTAAGAGGACTGAGAAAAATTGGTCACCTTTTTTTAAAACTGGCGAAATTAACACCATTAGAGTTGATACAGAAAGACTAGATGCAAAAATTTCAACTACAACTAAAAATCATAAAAATTTTAAATTTTCAAATGGGTTGGTATATTTTGTTTATTCAATTGAACCATTTAAAATCATCAGATGCAATTTAGATAACGGTAAATGCAGATCTGTTTTTGACGGTAAATATGATAGTAAAAGAAAAACATTAGAAACATCATTTATGAGAGGTGGAACAAATCTAATTGAATTGCCTAAAAAATTTATCTCAAAGGTCAATGAAATGATATATAATGAGGAGAATAGTTTAGGTGATAGAAATGCTGCATTAATGAGAAATTATAATCTGAATTTAGATTTAGAAATATTTAAAAATTATAATATATGGATTGGATTTCCAAGGTCTAACATCAAAAAGTGTGGATGTGGATTTAAGACTTACAGACCATCATTGCAAATTATGGTTAGTTCAAAAAACAAGAAAAAGGCAGAGGTATTCGAAATCAATTCTATAAGTAGTAGTATTGATTTTGATATTAACATTCTCAATTGGAACACCAATCAAAGCAGCTTGTCCTGCGATGGATTGATGAATGCATTCATTCCTAATAGTGTTGCATTTTGGGATATTGATGAAGATAATAATGAAATGGATTACATGAGTATGACATTATCCGAAGCAGATTATAATACAATGGTTATTCATATTAAGGGGTTGTTAAGATATATTTTAAAACTTGATTTCTTTCAAAAAAAGAAGGATAAAGAGTCAATTGATGGTAAAAATGAGGATATTACCAATCCAGTCCGATATTTGAGAAATACTAAAAGTCTCATTGATGACTTCTTTCTTGTTCAATGCGCACTTAAATCTTCCTATAAATATTGTGTTAACTATGCCAGCACCCACTCATCTAATTTTAATTATACCATGTTCTCTAATGTTACCATCTAATTGATTTCAGTATATTTTTTTTTATTTTATTTCATATTTTATCAAGTTTTTGTTTTTTTAATTTTTCTATTCTTTGTTGGAAGCTTTTCTATAGGAATTATGTACTTTATCTATTGCTAAATATAATTTGGTATTTTTGTATTGACTATATTTAACTCAATGACTGATGATTGAATATGTTCTTACAACAAACCCATACAAACAGGAATCACTCTGTTTAAAAAGAAAGACCTGTGGAAAAGAAATATTCTTTGAAAAATTGGAGTTTAGAGTTCAAACTGAAAATGTTATTTATGCACGTGCCAACGCAAAAATAGATGCCAGGCTCAAAGAATGTCCTATTTCGGCTCTCGAAAACAACAAAAACGCACCGGAGAACTTCGAACAGTCACGAACAAACACAAATACGCTTTCGAAATTACAAACACATTTTATGGAAATTAAGCTTGGAAAATCGTTTAACAGTAATTTTTCGGAAATGGTATTTTCGAAATGAAAGCGCTGCCCAATTTTTAGTCTGTGAAGAGTTTTTTATTTTATGAAAAAAATGGTATTAATTAAAGAGTTCTGTTGGGAATTTTCATAGTCTCTGAGATTCCAAATTTACGAAACTCTAGTTTATGTCATTTTTCGAAATTGAAATTTGCAGATTTGTAGGAATGGAAAACAATAAGATATATTGATGTGAAAATTATATACTAAATACATGTGGATTTGTCTATTCATTATGGGTTAGTGAAATGGAAAGATAATTTGAAAGACAGTAAAAGAAAGTTATTTGAAACATAGTTATTCTCTTCAGTTTCCATTATCGTTACTATTATTGTTCTTCTGATTTAACATGATGGAGTTATCCATAAATCTGCCATTATCGATATTGGAGTTATTTTCAATTATTCCCCAAATTCTATCCATTTTAATCCCACCAATATCGTCTGCAACATAGTAATATTGCTTTATATTAGATTCAGGATCAGTATACTCCCATGAAACCCAACCACTTCTTGCATTTAAAATTTTCAAGTTTTTCAAGTGAACTAAATTATTGAAAGTCTTTTTCCCACTCCAATTGATTTTTTCCAATACTAGCTTTTCATCATTCACTAAATCTTCAAATTTTTGAACTGGGCCCTTCGATTTATCGTAGACTCTAAAGACTCTAGTAACATACGATGAAAAATAGTAGTTCAATATAGGTAAGGGCAAAATTGCGATTAATGAAGATATCACTGAAATATCCTTTGAGAAATATAGTGAAGAATCAATCAACCAAGATAAATATATTCCAAGAATCGAAAAAGTGATAGAAAATCTCTTTGAGGCTGCAATATATTTGGAATCTGGGCCGATGTATAATGGAGAATAACCAACTCTGTATTTGGGATTTAGCCTCTTTGGCATCCCAGAGATAACTGATCTCACTGTTATTGTTTCATCAGGCCTCTTATAAGCACTTGATTTAGGCAAGGGATCAAAGTCTTCTTCTAGTACATTTTGAGGATCATACTTCGACCTGAGATAGCTGGAATTGTGAAAATGTAGCTGATTTCTATAGTTGTTTAGTATGAGCTGGGGGATAAACGCTGGTTTGAAATGCACCAAGAATGCTCTTTTAGACACAAACATAGCAGATATAGCAGATGTGGATATTGCAATTACTCCTCTTCAAGATACTTCTGTTGCTTCAAACTCTCATCAATCGCCCAATTGAAGAAGAAGTTATTCAAATCAACAGAAAAATCAGTTTACCCTACGATGGCGCTATGCAAATAATTACATGTATTTAAACCTATCTAAACTTTTTAATTAAACCACAAAAAATTATTAAAAAGAAGTCAATCAAACTGCTGTTACTAAATGCAAATTCTCTTCTAAAATACACCAAAAAATATATAAAAACAATAAAAACAGAAAAAACAGAAAAATTTTTGAATGAAATGGAAAATCAAAAAAATCAAAAAAAACACTAAACACAACTAAAATTGAACATAGAAAACAGCAAAATAAAAAATCAAAAAAATTAGACAAAATTAAAAAGGATCAAAAGAAGATGAAAGAAGATATATAATAAAAAACAATATTAGAACTTTGAATGTTGAAGAAATAGAAATTAGAAATAAAAACGGAAGAAGGAAAACACTACTTGGAACACAAGTCCATTTCTTCTCTGGTTAATGACTTTATATAAACACATTTTGATATAATTTCGGGAATAGGTTCAAAGTCATATAATTTAGACCACTGAATGCATTGAATAAAATTACGAACAATTTTAGACGAAGAAGTAAATCTTTCCAAGTTAACTAGAGTATCATCATCATTTATATCAAGGGGTTCCCCAATTTCAGTACTAGCAAATAAATCTTTGCCATCACGAATGTCTCTGCTTGAGATTAAAACAGGTTTACTGGCATTGAATGTTAAATCAGAGAGGTATAGCCCAAAAAAGGGAATACAACCTTTTGAAGGTATTATGCTTTCAATTTCCTTTCTTAGTTTGAGAAAATTTCCTTCGGAATGAGCAAATGTTTCCAAAGTTCTCAATGTAAAAATGTCAGACGCGTCCATCTTGTTCCAAGTATAATAAAGCTCTTTAATTCTTGGTGTTGTAAGCGCAAGAACAATTTGCATTAAAGTAGAGTAATTTTGTAGTTTAAAACAGTTGTTAGCAATATGAATAAATCTCGAAATCGTGTCTCGCCTGTATTTTTCATCATTAGTCAAAAGGATTTCTGACACAATCCAGTTAACAGTTAAATTAAACCTAGAAATAACAAGATCAATTCCTCTAACGTTTTTCTTTAATAATAGTTGTAACCAACTTGTGATTGGCTTTAGTTCTTGGGACCACTGTAAATCAATTAGTTCTCTCCAATCAACTTCAGATAATGCATCTTTTTCGATAAGTGTAAACTGTTTGGCTAATGTAATCGAATCATAGCTTAAAATAAAAGATAAATGTCTTTTTGTGGATAGAACTTCTTGAATAGACAAAATACCATCATTTAAACAGTGTTTTTCAAGCATACTCTCAATGACGTTGTTTCCAGGATTATTAAAATCGATTTTCCCAGGATTCAATTCAGTTAAAGCGGCAAGATTATTTAAATCTTGAACAACCTGAGGAACATTGGTGAATATATTACCTTTAGATGAAGAGTCCTCAACTGGATCTGCAATACTTAGTTCTGCCACTTTTCTTGTTAAAATTTCAGTATCAGCTGCACTGTCAGTGGTAATATTGCATTCATCAATTGTAGAATCAGTTTCGTCATTTTCCAAAAAGGACTTCTCCTTAGGTTTTTGAGAATCCTTTCCTCTTAATTTAAGAAGAGCAGCCGTTACTGGGTCTCCACTGATAAGTTCATCTGGGATTTCTTTTAAATTTTGAACAATATCTTTCTGGTCACCAACAAAAGGAGGAAGAAATGCCTCACTAAGAGAAGAAATCGGACGAGCCTCGCATCCTTCTGTTTCGTAAATACTAACAGATCCGGAGGATAGTGACTTTTTGTGAGAAAAGAAGTTGTGCTTTTTCTTTAAAACCAGATCATCTGATGCTTTTAACATCTCTTTTGATTGTTTCAAGTTAAGAATGTTTTCTTTCGACTTGTTCAATCTCAACCGAAATTCGTTCCTTTCTTCCATTGTGGGCTTTGTTTTTAATGTAACAAGAACCGGTCTCAATTCAGAAGAAAAAATTGATGATGAATCTGATATTATACTTTTTGTTTGATCAAAAAAACTGGAAGAGTTTATCAAGCTTCTGTTAACATTGGCAGGAGGAGGAATCCCAGATAGTTCATTTACACTATCATTATTATGATAACCCAAACTTTCATGTTTAAGAGTGCCACTGTTAGTGGGAGTCTGGCTAATAGAAGTCTTGATGACATCAGGAGAATTCCAATTAGAATTAAGTTGCATCCGGTTTAATCCTTGAACATCAAACTTCAAATCAGAGAAAGCTGCACGTTTTTTGAGTAAGTTTCTTTCTGGATTAGCAATATCATTCGAATTAGATTCAGTTGAAAGAGCTGAACTGTATGATATATATGACTTAGAAGTAGCAGATGACAAACTTGCATTAAACCTAGAATCTTCAGAAAATTGAGAGTTTTGTTGAGTAGAAACTGAATTTTGATTGGGTGATTTCATTCTTTTCCCAAGTAAAACATTTTCGGTAGGTGAAGAGGATTTTGAAGAATAAGAAGACTTCAGAATCATCGATTTCTCTATTGTGATATTTTCAGTAGATTTATCAACTTGGTCATCTTTTTGATTACCTCTATCAGCCAGATTGATTATTATTTTATTATTGATATTCTCCGACAACTTTGAATTAGATGAAGTTGGAATAGCAGAATTTTTCAATGAATAATTAAAACTAGTAGGAAATGGTTTGGAGAACGATTCCTGATCAGGGCTCATTACTATTCTTAGATCATTAATCCCTTGTTTTTTCTTCAATAAATCCGTGGCACGATTATTGTAAGATTGTATTCCACTTGATTCACCATAGACGGATGAATCTGAATAACTAGAGTAAGATTTACTGGAAATATAACTTATTCTAGAGCAACGATTCAAACTATTTAAATTTCCGGTAAATCGATCTGACAATCTATTATCTTGAAACTTAGTGCTTGAAGAAGCCAATATCTGATTTTCTCCATCTGAAAAACGTTTTTCTATGGTGTTATTTTCAATTTCACTTAATTGCAGATCAAGTTTATCCGGGCTTCTAAAATGCTCTTCTTTTGCTTCAGTGGAATCAACGGGTGAAAGTATTGAACTACCCAAAACCTCTTCAATTTTTTGATCTAGATCTAAAATGAATTCTGTTTTGTTACTATTAGGAGTCTCTAATTGATAACTTGTATTCATAAACCTTGAATTATTATTATTTATTATTTTGCTTTTGTCAAGAGGATTTTGAGATTCTACTAAACTGTTATTATATTCCTCAACTGTATCATTTTTATTTGTTGAAATCGGCGAGCTAAAAACTATATTCTGATGAATATTTTGATTGGCGAATTTATTGACAACAGAGATGCTTGCATGATCTTTAGAAAAGTCAAAAGAACTAATTTTCATGCCCTTTTTCTTAACTTCTTCTTGAAGTTGGAGGATAAAATCTAGCTCATCCACAACTCTTGCACTTAATATATCCATTTTAAAATCATTGGTTCCTGAATTAGATGATCCTTTTTTCATGGATTGTCCAAAACTAGAGTTATTGTAATCTTGACCAAATTTCCGGCTTTCATCCAAACTTAAAACTGAGTCGATAATACTTACTGGCAATGTATGCCTATCTATTTCACTTGGTAAGCTATCTCTGTTGATTGATATTAAACTTTCCACTAAGTTATTTAGGCTTTCATCACTGCTTACACTTTTTTTGCTCTTGACAGAAAAAGTTTGCCTCCAACTATTAAATAAATTTTTAATATTTCTGGATTTTTCTGACGAACTGCGAAAAGCTTTTGAAAAAGATGATGAAGGAGTTTTGGGAGTTTTAACTTGTGGTTTATCTGTATCAATAACTACTGAATTGTTTTTAATCGCTTTTAAGAATAGATTGTTAATGTTTTTTGATTTAAAAGATTTTTTTCTTCTAAGTTTTGAGGATAAGATACTGTCAGTGTCATTCAATTGATTGCTTTTTTGTGGAGACGCTGGTGGTTTTCTTGGGCTCGATTTTGGTGATTTGTGTGATCTTTTAGGACTTGAAGGAGTTGATATTGATTTTTGATCACTGCTTGAATCATCATCCACAAGCGAAATTAAACTTAAATTTATTTTCTTATTAGGAGTGGGAGGAACAATATCGTCAAACTTGACTTCTTGTTCTAATTTCGTTGGTTTAATTTCACCTCGAAGAGAGATTGTATTGTTATTGAAATTCTCGTATTGTGGTTGTGATAAATACTTGATTCCCTCCGTATCAGAAAGAGGGTCAAGTAATTCCATTGGAGTGGTTGAGTTGACTTGAATTTTAATAAGACGAGAAACAGGTACTTGGGGATTTATTAATTTTGAAGCTGATAATAAATTTGGGAAGGAGCTTTGGGAAACATGAGCATTATTAAAATTTGAAAACAATGGTGATCTTTTGTCAAGGGAATTTTTTCTTTGGTCTGAAAATGAGCTATTTCTATTTTGACTAGATACGGGTGAATGAATAAAAGAAGGAGATTGTGGAATTGAAGGTCTTCTTGAATGAGAAAGCGAAGAGTTATCAGAAGTTCTTTTTTTTTGATAATTTAAAAACTTTTGTTTATTTTCTGAAATAATCTGTTCTAAGGTTAGCACTTTATCAGAATTATCATTTGTCATAGAAAATGAGGAGTTTTCTGATTCGGATAATAAATCCACTGATATCAAATCATCGGCATCTTTTTGATTATTTGAAAGATTTCTAGTTTTAATTTGTAAAGGATTTTCAAACTCCAAATTGGAATTGGAAGATATCCTGAGGGGAGAATTTTTAAAGGGAGGAGGCAATTTCTGGTCAAATTTGTTGAAAGAATCATAATTCCAATAAATGGGGGCTTTCCCCTTTTGATTATGGTGATTTGAATCAGAAAGAATTTCATGTGGAAAAGTTTCAAAGTCATCACTTATTTTACTAGTACCAATCAAGGATTTACTATCTTTAATAGATGAAAAGGGATCGGTGTGATTGATGTTTTGAGAGCTAGAGGAGTAATTGTTAAAGATGATGTCGTTATTGTTATTAATGTTGTTAAAGTTATCGAGATTATCATTGTTATCAGTATGATCAAAAGAAATATTTGAGTCATAGTTAAGATTATAGCTTTCATCTAGTAAGTAATTTTCATCAAAATCTCTATCCATACTGCTTCTAAAACTACTTCCAAAATGATTACTTGGGGGATTATAATCTGAATCGACGATTGAGGAAAAAGCTTGAGAAGAGTAGGTTGTATCATCAGTAGAAGGTTTATTTGAATGATGATGTATAGCATTCATTGAATTTTCAGGAAACATTACCATTGAATTTCCTCTTGCGATATTAGAGGAAAAGGAGTTGTTGTAGGCATGGTTGTTATAGTGAATTGGAATATTATTATTTGAGTTAAAATTTGGATCGATTTTTTTCTCTAGATTATTCAAGTTATTCAAGTTTAGATTTTTAATATTCAAGTGTGAGAAGGTGTGATTGGAGTTGAGATAGTTATTATTTGGAATGAAATTAGTTGAAGCCGATACTGAAGAGCTGTTTGTATAAAAGGAGAGGAATTTATTTTGGCGATATGAGGGATCGATTGAAGATCTTAAACCATTGAGAGAGGAGTTTAAATTAGTTGGGGAGCCTCCAGGAGACAAATTAAGATGTAATAATTTTGTTATAGTGATTAGATCGAGGTTTAAAATGGAGAATGAAGAAGTGAAAGAAGTTGAAGTTGAAGTGGTGGATGGAGATGAGTTTGAGTTTGTATTGGTTGAAGTTGAGATTGTTGGTGAAGAGGAAGAGAAATTGGGATGATTGAGATTGTGAATTTGGGGTTGAGACACTGAAAATTGGTTAATTGATTGATCATTCCAGTAGATTGATAAATTAGTGAACCAGCATTTTTTCAATTCTATAAGGATTTTGTAGAGAAAGAGCAAGTTATTTTTATTGTTTTTGAGGTGGTTATAGTGGTGATTAATAAGGTCATCATTGAGAGTGTTGGTATTAGTGTTGTGAATATTATTGAACTGGTCTATATCGATATTTGAAATGAAAAAGGTTTGGATTTGATTATTAAAGTAATTGGTGAAGGTTATTCTCAAGTTTAAATCATTCAAGAAATCATCAGCAAAAAAGTTTAGGAGCCAATGCCTTAGAACAACAAAAGTTCTTAGTAGGATTGATTTATAGACACACAAATTTTTATCATTATTATTATTTGCAGTATTTATTGATAGGGAGTGGGTGAAGGCCCATTTAAATCTTAGTAGTAGTATATTTAATAGAGAAGTTTTGTTGAAATAGTTTCTAAAAGTTAAGAAGAAATCAGATACAAACTCATAATTTATAATGTTAGGAGAAGTCAAGTAGGATATTATTGATTTTAAATTAGCGAAAGCTATTTGATTTTCTTTATTAATATTATTTTTAAGATGTTTATTATTTTTAAAATGTTTATTATTTTTATTATTTTTATTATTTTTATTATTGTTATTATAGGATTTATTAATGTTATTGGTTATATTGTCAAAAATAATGTAATTTGGGTTTGAAGGGATTGGGAAGTAAAAAGGATGCTCAAAAAAAGAGGAATCCAATTTATTTAGGGGAGTATTTAGTGGTTGTGTCTCTTGATTGTGACTAGATTGTTGAAAATTATCTTGAGAAGTATCTTGAGGAGAGTCTTGAGAAGTATCTTGAGAAGTGTTTAAATCACTGTGTATATTGATATTATCATTGATATTGCCACTATTCTTATTAATGAGATGATTAGTCATATTTTTACTAGTATTAATGTTTTCGAAAACCGACATTATTATGCAAAATTTCTTTTTTTTTATGTATGATTTTTCAAGAAATAAAATAATGAGATACGATATAATATAATATAATATAATATAATATAATAAAGGATAGTGTAATATAATAAAATATAAAGTAATATACAGTGAGTAATATACAGTATATAATAATATATTATATTATATTATATTATATTGTATTATATTTTATTATATTTTATTAAATGGAATAGAGTATGGTGGATAGTGAGTATGAGTTGTAACCAGTAGTTATAATAAAGAGACAATGTTTAAGGATAGTTAAAAACGACAAATATCTTGAAAGACGTGAAAAAACGATTGGGGGATAGTGGAAGGGAATTGCAAATCAGAGAAGCAAGAACAAAGTCTTAAACTAATAAGATTGTTGAGGGAAACGTTCAGTGTTGAACTTGTGTGTTGAGTGTGTTGTTATTGTTATTGTTGATATTATGGTTACTGTTAATGTGAATTGTTTGAATCGCTTGAATAAGAGGTTGAAAAGAGTAAAAGTGCACTAGGACAAGTTTTTTAGCTTTTTAACTCTGGATTAGAGAACAGAAGAGAAAGAACGAAGGCGAGATAATGTACTTGGGAATGAGAAAGATGAGAAGAGCCGGCAAAGGCAGCAGAAGCAGGAGCAGCAGAGGCAGCAGAAGCAGCAGAATGGTGGTGAAGAGCAGACGACGCTGGGGACAATTGTCGAGGAGCAGTTGATGGACGATGGAAAGATAAAAAGAGGTGGGTTTGCAAATGGGTGATTTGAGCAGAAAGAATTTGAAATTGGGGGGATCCACAGCGGTGGTGCTGCCGCAAACACCACAGGTGCGGGTGACGTGCAGAAACGCAGTTTGGTGTGTCTGGATGTGTAAACCGTGGCAATGGGTGCACGTGTGTCCGTGTATTTGGCTGCGAGTGTGCGCGATATCCATGGGAACGGAGGCCCAGTTCGGTATTTTACACGACTTTGTCAGAGGCGTGTAACTCCCAGCACGGCTCGAGCCAACACACACAAAACAAAAAGGAACACCTTCACACGACTCTTCGATGGAACCCACAGCCTGTGTTCTGCGCAATTGTTTGTGTCCAACATGTCTACTCAGTCTGGTATCGTTGCCTCTCAGGAATTGATTTCCTCGTTTGCCAACTTCATTGCCTCGAAGAGCAGAGCCTTCACCATCAAGATTGCCAACGAGTTGCTTGTTCCCTCCGACACCATTTCTGGCTCATCATCTCTTGAGCAGGACTTTGCAACCATCAACTCCAAATTGGCCCCTGATCCCAATTCCAAGACCAACTCGCGCTATCTCTTTGTCAGAATCAACCAGGACGGCTTGCTGTATATTTTTATAAGTTTTATCCCCGAAAATGAGTCTGTTCGCTCAAGAATGTTATATGCTTCTACCCAAAACACGCTTCTCAGAGAATTGGGTAATTCAAAACTAATCTCAAAGAAATACCATATCACTGATATCGACGAGATCTCATATGCCAACTACAAAGATCTTGTTCACCAAGAAAACTCTCAATTGCCATATACTGAAGATGAATTGATTGAAAAAGATTTACAAAAACTATCCTTTTTAGGCAACTCCCCAAAAAGTCTACCATCTTTTAATCCCAAATCTCCCAATTCTCATTCCAGCTCTCATTATCGTTCCAATTCTTACTCGTCTCCCAAATCGGTCTCAAATTTCAGTTTCCAAATTGATGACGAGCTAATTGATTTATTGTCTCAAACTATGGAAACTAATCTACTAATCAATTGTTATATCGATATTAAAAATGAAACCATCAACTTGCTAGACATCAAAAGAAACGTTTTGATCCCAAATTTAGTCTCAAATTTAAACAGCTCTTACCTATCAAATACTCCTCATCCAAAATATTCTTTCTATTACTATGCAATTAATAGAAAATTATCTTTCATTTACACCTGCCCTTCTGGTTCAAAAGTCAAAGAAAGAATGATTTACGCTACAAATAAACAAGGCTTCATCAACTCTTTATCCTCTCAATTGGGTTCTCTTCATTTCGATTTGTTGTTCGAGGTCGGAGATAGTGATGAAATTGATTTATCAAAGTTTACTTCTTCTCCTAATTCTGCTACTTCAAGTACTTCAAGTCTATCTAATAACTCTACCGATAATTTATCAAATTTGCCCTTAGTTGACAATGATATTTCTTCAACAAGAACGATTAACAAGTTTTCCAGACCAAAGGGTCCTCGTCGTCGTTAAAAAAAAAAAAATTGAAATCGACTAAAAGTATTTTCTTATTTTAATTTTTTAATAAATTTAATCTCCATATTTTTTATAAGTTCTATATAAAAAGAGATTTCTAAGAAAACAAAACAAGACAAAAAAAAGCAAAAAAGTGATAGATTATAACATATTTTAAAATATCAATTACTAGAAATACTGACATTTATCATTTTTTCATCAAATTCAATTTCTTTATTGTTTTTTTCATTCTCATTCTCATTCTCATTCTCATTCTCATTCTCATTATCTAATTTATCTAGTCTCTCTTGTTTATGCTGTTCTTTACTCCCCGTAACTCCAACTTTTAAGAAAAATGACAATATAAATGCTAAAATACCACATCCCAACGCAAACCAATATGCATTTTTAAACCCATCAAATAATCGATCTGGATACACTGTTTGTAATTCAGTGCCATAATATTCATATCTTGCACTAACTAACGCAGTTGTTATAGCCAACCCAATTGTGGAACTTATTTGAATGATCGTATTAAACACCCCTGCTGCTGAACTTTGTAAATTCTCTGGTACTGATGTTAATGTAATGATATTAACCACATTATATGCAATATCAGCTCCAATAACGCAGAATATATAGCTCCAAAAGGGTCCTAGCCAATAACTTCTATCAATATCCATTGTCAACCAAAAAATAGAACCGATTATGAAACCCAATGTCGCAATTAACATTAAAACTGTCCCAGTAATCTTGTGCAATGTAAAAGCTGCAAAGACATTCACTAATATACCTGCAACACCAAGAGTCATTTGACAAGCAGTGGTTAATAAAGGTGAATAGCCCAACACTTGTTCAAAAAACAAAATCGAATAAAAGACAATTGTTCCAACAAAGTTCATCCAACTTAGACTGATAATACACATTGATAGAGAGAAATTTCTCGATTTCCAAATTTGCATTGGCATTAAAGGTAATTTTGGAATATAGGCTTCATAGAAACATAATGCAACGATTAACAAAAAGCCAATTATAAATGTTGCAAGAATATAAGGAGTCTTCCATCCTCTTTCAGTGGCATCAACTTGTGTTAAAGCAAAACAGAATAAAGTGAAACCTGATAAAGATAAAAATGCACCAACATAGTCTAATGAAGATAGAACATTGAAAGCCTTTTTCAAATTTAAAGGGGGGTCATTTGGAATTACAAAAACAGCCAAAACTAATATAACAGAGAAAAAAATAGCTAGAAAGAAATGGCAAGCTCTCCAAGATAATATTTCAGTGCCAATACCACCAATCAAGACCCCAAGGATTAATCCAACTGGAGCACCAGCTGCAAAAGTAGCCAATGCTCTATTTTTTCTTCTTCCAGTCTCGTAGATAGATCCAATCATCCCGGCAGCAGCTGGAGTAGCACCAGCTATAAATCCACCTAACAATGCTCTAGAAATACAGAGACCAATGAAGGATTTCATAAAACCAGAAATTACATTGAATATTATGAATAGGAAAAAAGAAATTAAAATTGTAATTTTTCTACCCAAGGCATCAGCTATTCCT
This sequence comes from Ascoidea tarda (nom. inval.), assembly GCA_030560485.1. NCBI lineage: Eukaryota > Fungi > Ascomycota > Saccharomycetes > Ascoideales > Ascoideaceae > Ascoidea > Ascoidea tarda (nom. inval.). The sequence goes on from JAKTTS010000009.1 coordinate 64,640, forward strand.
CCCGATAACAATAAAAAGGAACCAGTACCCAAGCTGATACTCCCTTGAGCCCATGTTAAAGAACCACCCGATATATTAAAGTCCTTTGAGATATTATTAATGGAAATAGCAGCTATGCCTGAAGCTATTGGGGATGCTGCAATAGCTAGAGTGAAAATTAAAACACAGATTATTTCAACAAAAGTTGATTTAAATACTTCGGGTCTTGTCAAATCATGACGATGAGAGAAATCGTTTGATTCAAGATCATTTTGATTTTTAAGATGATTGGAACTGTTATGGTTTAGATTTTGTTGGGAGGACGAGTTGTGAGTATTGATGGAAGACATTTTTACCCCACAAGATTAAACCAACAATAAGCTTAAATGAAAGTAATAGTAATTAAAAACCAAAAAGGACTGCCGACGGTAAAACGAAATAGATTTATAGTGAGAAGCAATATTAAAAAAACCCTGGGATATAAAACTTCATGATGAGTAATGAAAAAAAAGTTTCGAACCAGTGATTAATAATGTGCAAGTAACCGAGAAATTTTGTAGATCATTGTGAATTGATCTGGGGTCCAAAAGGTCGAGATCTCAAAAATATTTTCCAATTTCCTATTTTTGATGCGGAGATAAAAGGGAGCATACTCTTTAGGAATGCGCGGAGATAATCTGACCAAAAGATTGGGCAGCAACAAAGAACTCACTGATCTCAACGTCAGGATTAGATCCGTTCTGGTGATTGAAAACAAATGCAAATTGCTTGATTATACCACCACTTCCCACCATCATGATAACAAACATGCAAAGCTTAACAACTCCAATTATAAAACTATCATTTGCTGATAACACTTCTTTCCTGAATCCTTTCTTTTGAAACAATCTCGATGTAGATTAAAGCCAAATAAAACGTGCTACCCAGAACAACCTGTTTTTTGGGTCAATACCTGGCGGGTAAGTGTCCGAGCTTCGATCGCAGCTTATGTCAGCACCAAACATTTGAACAAAAACATAAGAAACGGTTTTCAACCCTTATAGAAACCAAATCCAGTTTCAGAGGGCTGGTTTTGCCAGCCAATGGCAGATGCTCGTTGGGCACACAAATCACAAAACGATGTTTGCGAGGTCTTAAATGTCGAGAAAACTTCCTAAACAGGCTTTTGTACGCACTATTACTACCGACAAGCAGTGTTTTCGATGTTGTGTTGTGAGAAATATGTTGCTATTGCAAGTAAACTGAATAAAACCGCTTCTTTTTAAAGAAATTGAAGCATTTTGTTATTTTATTTTATTTTTGAATTCAATGAAACACGGTGGTTTGATTTTTGAAAATGATTTATCAGTTTATTTTTTTTATTTTTTATTTTTTATTTTTCTTTATTTTGGGTTTTGTCAATATAAATTTCGTTTGGGTTTTTGGGTTTTTGGGTTTTTGGGTTTTTGAGTTTTATAAATTTTTCGTAATGACATTTTAGTGTATATTTAAAATAGTAATTGAATAAAAACGAATCTGTTTATGAGATTAGTCATTTCACAAGTGTCTATTTTTGGAATTGTTAGATGTGCAATGTATAAGCAATGTTGAGCAACGAGTTGCAGCTGAACAATTAACCGAAATTGCAGGTCCAGAGTGACAATTTGATTTTGTTAGTGTTGGCAGGGTAACACAACGAGTTTCAGCAGACGATACGGAGTGTTTTATCGTGCCTGACGGAGGTTCCGGTGATTGCTATTGAAACGGAAAGAAAAGCAAAGCAAAGCCAAAAAAGAAAAGGCAAGGGAACTGATTGAACATAATTCTATTGTTGGTGTGTACTGTGGATAGCATTTAGTTTGATATTGGTAAATTTGGCAGAAATGGTAGGATTAGCGATGGTTTAACTGCTAAAGAGTTTGATATTTGTATTGAGGGACTAAAGTATAATTGATTAACCGCCAATAGAGATGATTGAATAAAATGAGCAATTTCAATTGAATTTATTAAATGAGATGATAGTATAATGTAATAAAATATAATATAATAGAATAGAATAGAATATAGATAAAAGAAGCAAAGCTAAAAACATGAATAAAAGTAAAATTAGAAGTTGGATATTAGGAATCAAAATAACTAAAAGCGAAAGATGCAATGATCGATTAAAAGACGTTAATAACTATTTAGAATACTAAATACTCTATGCGAGTGTGGTTTGGAGAGTATAAAGTATAGAGTATAGAATGGAAACTGTAGGTAGACCAACAATGCAATCAGGTAATCGTATAGGAACAACTAAAAGCAAAAGACAAAAAGAAACAACAAATATAGCAAAACAGACTAAAGGATAAGATCTAAATAGAGATCAGTAGAAAAACACAATAAAAACACAGTACAAAAAATAAAATTAATAAAATTAATGAAATTAAAGAAAATGGAGGAAAAAAAACAACTTTTTTGGTTTTTTTTTATTATATAGTATAGGAAAAGTTAAAGTTCATTTTTTGAATAATTTCAAAAAGATCAAGACGATCTTGTAGAATTAATTTTAATAGGTATTCAGCCTTTTTGTTATTAGAGAAGAATCTATGATAAGTATCGTGGTCGATTAATCTCAAAACGTTGCCTTTTCTGATCCAGTTAATTAATTGGATTGAGTTGATGTTTGAGCTGAGTAATAGGTCGTAATATGGTTCTTTACCAATTGCAGCGTGGAGTAAGATCAAACCAACGGAATATAGGTCAGACTTGAAAGTAGGTAAAGAGGGAGGGTTTGATAATAATTCAGGAGCAGAGAATTGGAGGGTTGTTTGAGGATTGTTAAGTAGGGAGGCGTCGTTAAAGCAGGCTGAAGAGAAATCTGTGATTTTGAAGTTTGGTTGGGTGTCATTAGAGATGAGGACATTTGAAGTTTTCAAATCGCAATGAATGATATTTAGTTTTCTTAGGATTAGGAGACCTTTGAATAGTTGGTGGACCAAATTCCACCAGGAGGCATTTGATATGAACAATTCGTAGCTTGGAGAAAAAGTAGTGTTATCAATTAAATTTGACAAATCCAGAGGACATTTTTCTAATAATAGAGCATTTCTAAATTTGTTTAAGCGAATTGGAGGGTAATCCTTTTTGAATAATTGATAAATGCCAAAAAATTTAATAAAAGGAAATTTAATAAAAGGAAAGTTAATGTTGATATTAATGTTGTTGTTGTTGTTGTTGTTGTTGTTGTTGTTGTTATTATTATCAACTTGGGAAGAGAGATAGTAGTTGGATAGAGTGTTTAAAATTAGAGCTTCTGAATTAAATTTTTTATTGATTCTCTCATTGATTGGCAACTTTATGGCAACCTGAGTTAGCAGGTTGTTTTGAAGGATGTTGACGAGGGTAGCTGAGTAAACAGTGGAGATTGAGCCCTGACCCAAGTAGCCGTTTTCGAAATCAATGATTAGTTTGTAATGGTTTGGGTTGAGTATTAAGGATTGGTTTGAAATTGGATTAGAGTTCAATGGAAGCTGGTTTGGAATTGAGGAATAGGAATAAGGAAGATCATCTTTAAAGGAGTTTAACGAGGTGGTTGGAGAGGAAAGGGAGATTGGAGATTGGATGGTGGTGCTTGACTGGTCGGTGAAAGATGAGTTGGTTGAGGAAACTGAAGATAAGGAAGAGGCGGTGTTTTGTGAGATTATGGAGGTAAGATTGTTATGGTTGATGTTGGTGTTGATGTTGATGTTGTTGGTGGGAGCGTTGATGACGTTGTTGTTGGTGGGAGCGTTGATGACGTTGTTGTTGTTTGGAATCAATAGTTTGAAGGGAAGTTGAATGGGTAAGACAGTGGAGGGCATCGCTGAAACAGAGACAGAGGTGGATGATGGAGGGGTATAGAGCTGGTTGATATTCATTGACGGGTGATGAGAGTTGTTAAGTAAACAAATAAACAAGATGCTACCGCTGTGAAAACTAGTTGATATAGTCGAATATAGTTGAGTAAACTTGAGAGTTAAATTCTGGTTTTGAGAGAGAAGGGAAGAAAAAAGGGAAGAAAAAAGAGAAGATGCTTGGGTAGAAGATGAAATATTTATAGGATGATCTAGAAAGTGAAAATTTTTCTTTTTGAAATTTGAAGATAAGAGATAACAAATCAATAATCAGTAATAAAATGATAAATGATAAATGATAAATAATTAATAATAAAGAAATAATTTAATAAATAGTAAAATACTAGTCAAAAAATTGAAAATTAAAAAATAAAATAGAATAAACTGATAATTGGAAGTTAAATAACCAGATTAATTAGGAAAATTTGATTTTTCTCAAGGAAAAGATCAGATTGGCGAAACGTAATTGACTTAAAATTGACTTAAAATTGAACTGAGATAAATTAAAGTGAGTTAGAATAAGCAAAACCAAAAGAGGGCGAATGAGAGTGAATTAGATCGCAAAAGTTAGTTGGTTTGAACTGATAAAGGATACTGGATTAGACTAAAACGACGATTATTGCTGGATGAGTAATTGCAAAAGCAGAATTCAAAGATAAAGAGAAGAGAAAGAAAGGATGTTTTTATATTGCAGCAATTGAGAAATATACATTTCAACTCACAAGTGCCATTAAGTACATGATCTACAAGCACAAATTGAAACTGTCTTTGCAATTGCAGTTATAATCCTAAATGCTAATTGTCCAGCTAACCATAAAGTGCAATTGCTAACCGATTTGACACTCCAGAGCAATCATTCATTTACTCAGTCCGCTCATTCATCTCCAAATAAATTGCTTGTTGAGAAAAAGCAGAAATAAACCCACATCACTCTGTGCCCTCTGGCACTTACCCCCCACCCGCACTACCAGGACATAAGCCCCTGTTCAATCCGGTTTGCAGCACAGACTCCGAGCCAGAGGCACGCCATGCCCTGCTGGATGATGCGTCTCCGCAGTGATCAACGCGCGCAAACGGACAAATGGTCCCGAAGTCGGAGTCACGTGACCAAGTCCGCACCAGCTTGGATCAGCGAGGGGTCACGAGCAGACAGAACAAGCAAGCTCTGCTTCTGCCAAAACGGCACATGGGCCACCGTGGAGACTCTTTTTGCTGTCTGTGGTGTGTGGTGTTTGTTGTGTGGGCTTCAAGGGGCTTTCCAGCCTCAGAAGGTGCAGCAAGCGCAGATCGCTGGGCCAGAGCGAGGATAAGTGCCCAACAATACAGCCAGATCGTGGAACCTTTCTTTTCCGATCTTGCTGGTGTCTCAACTTTATCGCTTTTCTTTTCATTAGCTGCGTTCAATGGAGGGAAACGTTTAGTTTAGTCTGAAGATTAAACCTAATCCGGGCCAATCAGTGAGGAATTTCTCTTTCTTTTTAAATTCCTTTTCTCTCAGCCTTTGGCTTGTTCAGCAAGCCTGTCTACATTATTTTTACAATTCTTTTCTTTGAAGGCTAATCTAAATGTATCAAACTCATTTTGTTGTGCTTTGGTCGTTTATTCTTTATATCTCTGTTATGTGTTGAGTTTTAATGTCTTCATTATACTTTTATTTATTTCCGCTGATTTTCAACGTCCAATTTCTTTGGAACTTCCTAGAAAACTTATTCTCATCCAAACGAAACCTGCTAATGCGCAACTTGCTCATTCTTTTCGTAAACTTCAAATAAGTCACGAGCTAGTTTCTAATAGTAAATAGAGCAAAACAAATGCTATACTCTGATTAATCCAAAACAGTAATTAATCCAAAACAGTAATTAATCCAAAACAGTAATTTTAATAAATAGATAATAATATAGCTATATAGTGAAAATGATTGATCAACAATAACTAAATAGTTTAGCAAATGTTATTGTTGTAGCAAATCCGTGATATTGTATTGAGGTGTAGAGATACAAACAAAGGAATCGAGGGACCCCAGACCCCCGTTCTAGGCCTGCGTTAGAGCCCTAGCCATCACGGGGCAGACCGGCAGCATGTGCTAGGCCGTTTGTGGCAACCGAATCCAGAGATCCGGACGCCCTACAACATGTAAGTCGCTTGCAATATTGTATATACTTGATCTCAGCATTTGCTGTCATTAGCCTTCCAGAGCTGCAAACAGCTTTCGTCACAAATCTCAATATGCTAACTATCCTCTGCAAAATGGGATCAAAAAAAAACAGAATAGTTCCAAAGTGGTACCAACCATTTACGGTCCATAGTAACAAAATCTAACAGTTTTATAACCCCACATATTATTACATGGTCCTGCATTTTCAATAAGTACCACTGCTATAGTTTTTCCTTTGGGATGAATCCCTTATACATACGGTATTCGGTCTTACTTGCAATCAAATACATTTAGGTTCCCTTACTCTAATAGCCAGATACGTGTTTCTTCCCTACCACACTTTGTTGATCCGAAAATTGAAAGAAAGAAAACAGGGACTAATCATTCTGAATCGATTGGGCATCCTGGAGGAAAAAAAAGGTAAAAAGGTAATATCCTTAAGATATATAAATGAAATACCAAATACCACACAATAATCTAAGCTATTAACTGCATTAGGATATTAAGTTGTTAATCAGAATACCCTTTCATTTTCCTACAGGTCCCGAAATATCAACAAGATCAAAAATCTGGCTGCTTTACTTAAACTAAGCAGTCCTTCAATTGTTTTGAATTTTACCATACCAAAATCTTCATCCAAACCCCAAAATTTCTTTAATGCTCAAAAACAGCATCCAAATGAAATGTTGTGCATATTCAACACGTTTTGCTCCCCATATTCATAATCTTTTCTCGGTCAACCAAAGTATTATTGTATGTAATTGTGGTTGACATTAACTGCGGTTTACCAATCATAATTTTATCTCTACTGTTTGCAGGATATCTATCATCACAGCTATTGGAATTACTTTTGCTGTTTTTCTTTAAAAAACTAGTCAAATTTTCTGAGCTTCGACTGGATTTCTTTTCCTTCTTTTTTTCCTTTTCTTTTCCAACCTCTATTGTTTTTTCATTGGACGCTGGCTGCTCTTTTTCATTCAATCCTTTCTTGCTAATAAGTAACAAATCATGAAAAAGTGACAACGTTCTTTGATGGGTATGTAACCCTCGTTTTTTACCAACTTTGCCAATGCCATTGTTCACACTCTTATTACCATTTTTATCACTGGTCTCCACATTTTCAACCATGCTTTCAACTGTTTCGATGTTTTTACTACTAAATCTTGAAAATTTAGTGATCTCATCCAAACCAAAAGACAATTGTGAATTGTTCCGTTTATTTTGTGTAACTTCCTTGATCTCGTGAGAGTTATCAGTTTTCTGGCCATCAGACAAGAAATTGTCAATATCATTTCTCTCCTTATAACTATTTTGCCTCAGTATCATTGGTTTATCATTGGCAGATATTAACACCTGAGTATTGTTTTTGCTTGATAATTTATTGCTTCTGGGGATAGTACAATTAATATAATCCCCGCTATTTTTATTGAAGAAATCTTCTAAACAAAGGGATTGACTTTTTTGATGATCATCACTCTCAAATTTTTTTAACATATTTAATTGATTATTCAAATGGATCTGAACTTCATCGGGGCTATTAATATCAATATCTGTAAAGGAATATCTCTTTTTATTATTTTCATTGCTATCAATATCGGTAACAATAATATCATTGTCGTTGGTACCATTATGATTGCAGTCATGGCTATTGGTACAATTATAACCGTAATCATAATCATCATTAGTATATTTACTAAACTCATTATCTGGTATTATATTGACTTTTGGAGCTGCTAAAAATGAAACTCTCCTTTGTTTTTTATTACCAAGAGAGCTTCCAAAGGTTGAAAAATTATCAACTTTGTACCCATAGTTATTGCTGATATTTCCATTGGAAAAATTGAAGCTGTTCATACTAAATAAATCTTTTTCCATAGATTTACTAACTTTATGGTTTTTGTTGGTTTCAGCTTCAATTTTAACGTCTTTATTGATATCTTCATTACGGATTTCACTCCCATTTATATTGATATTGCTTTCGCGGATATAATTGTTTAACAAAAATCCAGATTCTGGAAACTCTTTAAAGTGCTTTCTACTATTAATGAAATCTTGAATTTCCTTTGTAACATCTATTTCATGGCTCAGAATTAACTTACTTTTATTGTTTTCAAAATTTTTAGCCATTGTTAAGCACTCTTTACTATTGCATTTTTCAATAACTTGATCAAGTGTTTTTAAAACATCAATAGAAAATTCCAGAGCATTATCGTTTTCATTTAATTCATCCCCATTTAACAATTCAATATCGCTTAAAGTCATATACTTTGATATACTACTGGCTAATGTAGATAACTGTGAATTACCTCTTGAAATGATTTTATGATTTTTGGAATTAAAACGGTTAATTGAGCTTATCGAATCTTTACCACTGAGGCGTATATTATTTTTATTGTTATCAATATCAAACCATGAGTCAGTTGATGATAATGGCTCCATTACACTGATTTTCAATACATTACTTTTAAAAAAATTAGAATCGGAGACAGTTGAGGCTGAAATTGAAGAACAAATACTTTCATGTCCCTTGATAACACCATTAGCTGAATTGTTAGATTGATGAAAATCGGGTGTTGATTTGCTAAGGGAGTAGGGATAACTGATAAAATGAAGTGGATCTTTGTTTTCTTCATTCAAATTAGGACTAGGGTAGAATGTAGGTTGAATAGTTGTCTGCACTAGAACTTCAGAATTTTCCGAATTATTATTAGTATTAATGTTATTACCAGTACTTTTATTACTATTCCCAGTATTTTGATCAAAAGTATTACTAAAAATTGGTGAATTCAAACCCAATATAGAATTTGAAGATTGTTCAATTGACTTGGGATTGGAAGCAGGAGGAAGGTTTTTGTTTAGCCCAAATGGTTCATCTGATACAATAGTTAATGTAGCCTTTGATGTTGTATTTGACAGTGGATATTGCAGTTGATTTAATGTTGGAACTGAAATTAAATTTGAATCTGAAATAGAGTTCAAGTTTGATATTGTAGTTAAAGGTTTTACATCATTGATTGAAACAGATTCATCTTCAGGAAGGTTTTCTAGTTGAGGTTTTTTCTGATTAAATTTAATGTAATTTGGGTTATTTGTATTTGAAACAAGAGACAAAGGAGATTCAGCATCTGAATTTTTTCTCGAACTTTTGTTAGATATAATTATAAGTTTCGGTTTATGATTTGTAGAAGAAAAAGCAGTCGATCTAGTTTCAGCTGTGTTTATGGATATATTTGATTCATCTCCAGACAAATATAAAGAGGCTACTTCATCGTCTATTTCATCGTCCATTTCATTGTCAATTTCATTGTCAAATTCAATTTCTCCATTTGGTTTATTTATTTGTTTTAAATTAGTTTTTTCATCAATTTTATTATTATTACTAACATTGTTAGCTATATTAATTTTATCTAAGTTTGAAGATCTTGAAATTTCATTTGATAAAATTACCAAGCTTTCATTTAAATCAGTTGTTAGTGAGTTCAACTGAGTAAACTTCAATTTCAATAAATTGTTTTCATTTAACAAGCTTTGAATTTTATTTTGAGATTTAGTTAAAGAACCATTCATTAGCTTTAATTTTGATTTAAAAGACGAATAGATGAAATTTAAATGATTATTATAACTAGTTGTAACTTTATTGAGTTTTGAATTTAATTCTGTAATTTGATATGAGTTTTTGGTTATGGTAATATAATTATTGAAATTGATTTTCTTCAAGTTTGTGTTCTTTAGGGAAAACTCTTTATTTGTAGTTTCCAACTGATTTATTATCTTTTGGTACCTCTTCTTCTGGCTATATATGTAATAAATGAGCAATAAGAGGATAAGCTGGATTACAATACTGTGATACATTGTTCATAACAGACCAATAGAAGCAAATTGCAACCAATTTTAGCACAGCAAAGATATAGTAGAAGAGGGAATATATGAATGGCTATATATAAAACAGAAAAGAAACTATCTTAGCAGATAGAGATTTTTGATATACGAAATAATATTGTTTTCACACGACAGTTATTCACTCCTCCTATGTCTTCCTCGTAATTAAACAGAATGTATGTCAAGGTTTGATGGCAGAATGAACTTAGAATATCTAGTTGAACATGTAAAGCTTTTTTGACAAACCACTGGAGTGCTTGAAAACAGTAAAGCAAAACTGCTAATTATAAACAAGTTGCAAGTCTAAAGGATAATTGTTGTGAGACTGGTTAGGAGTATCTTCTTTTGCGCTGATTACAGCTGAGTGTATCGATGACAAAGTGCTGTAGGTCGTCTCTTTATAAGCGAATCGCCAGGTCTTTTGTCTTGTATGACAAAACAGCAGTTAGGAGGTCTTTAGAGCAGCTCTTTCATCTTCGGTTTGTTGTTTAGTGTGTTCTTCTGACTTTGTTCGATCAGACTATGGCGTTGGAGAAGTTTCTTTGAAGAGAAGTTTCTTTGGAGTGTGGAAAGGCAGTGTTGGACCAAGGCATGTTGGGGCAAATCCCTTCATCGAATCGCACATAGGTTAATTGAAATCTCACTGCTAAATATAAAATGGATACAATTGAAACATGCACTCTGAGCAAAATAATGTGAACATATAATGTGAACATATAATGTGAACATGCAATATAGGCATGCTAAGCAGGGCTTGAGCAACATCTAAAGAGTATGGAGTGCGATAAGAGGCGAATACGAGGTTGAGCCAGATTGGCTCAGAGCTGGTCTTGGAAGGTCTTACATTTTTGATGCAAAGAGGATGTGTATTTCTATCAATTTCTATCAAGAATTATGTCTATGCAAATGAAGTTGAATGAGTAACCAGTGTGTGAAAACAGTTTTTAAGACGAGCATAAAAATGAGTTAAAGAAAAGTGAAAATAGCTGTGATGAGAATTTGACAAAACGTGGTGACCTTCTTGAAAGTATCATTGATAATGTAGTGAGAAAAAAAAATTACATCAGAGAATAATAAAAATAGAAATGAGAAAGACAACGAAACGAATATAAAAAAACAATAGTAAAAATAACCGTAAACAAAAAAAAATACAAAGAAAAATATATGAGATAATACCAAAACCCCAATTAAGAGAGTTGAGCAACATCTATTATTGATTTATAAGAAGTTCATAAGAGTTTTATAATTAATTTACAATTCCAAATCAAAACTTTATTTTGAAAAGTTTTCTATCACAAGAGGTGAGAAGTTGTATAAATAAGAGCTATTCCACCAAATATGACTAAACAAATATCAGAAAGTCTGGAAAGTCTGTCCTTTGCACAGGATTTATAATGAAGCATTGGAGGGTACATATAAACTAAAGGAATGCAAGCAAAACAACCAACCAATGAGACAAATCTATCCAAGTTATCAGCACCATAAATTGCGATAAGGGTGCACAGGATAACGATTGAAAATCTAAACAAGTTTTTTAACCATTTAATTTTCCAATCAAATTTACCATGTAAATTTGGACCGAAAATATTGTTTTCCAAGATTTTAATAACAGGAAACAATTGCAAAGGAGAAGATAATAAAATAGCTAAAGAGTAAAATAGCTGAATTAGATTGACAAAGATTGAATCTTGTGGTAAATTCAATATAATTACAGTTAGGGTTTTTGAGCCATAAGTCATATAACATAATGAAGCAATTGAGATCATTAGAATTGAAATTGAGACAATGACTAGAAACATAACTTTTGGAAATTTTTCTGGTTGAGCCATTGATTCTTGAATTGGGATGATTAAACCAATCCCTTCAAAAGAAAAAATGGCTACACCTATGAATAAGGGCCAATCATTTGAATTGAAAAAAATAATATCGTTGGCTGGACCATTAAGAACTAAATGAAATGAAGTGTAATAAATAATGACGATCAAACCGAAAAAAATAAAAACGTTGGCAAATAATGCAGCTAAAGATAATTTTGTAATGTTTCTAATTAAAGATAATGGCATAAAGATTAGACATAGGATTGATAACATAAAAATGAATGAGACATCGAAATTAAGGATGTTTTTAATGAATGCAATCAAGTTGTTACTTGTGAATACCAAATAAGTAGCCACAAAGCCAATTTGAGATAAGACTATTGAAAATAAAATGAGAAGTTTCATTTTATAGCCAAATAGGATTAAACCAATGTCACCAAAAGAGGAGACATTTGTAGCGGATTTAGTTTGAACTAGTAGGTAATAGCACCAATAAGAGTATAAACCAAAAAAGAATAAAACAATTGAAGAAAAAAGTAAGCCACCATTTAAAAAGGCCTTTGGTAGAAATAAGATACCGGTACCTATAAATGCTTTAAATAATAGAAAGAAGGCCTTTAGCGGAGTTGCAGTTCCTTTTTGTTTATTAAAAGCTAAAGAAGTGATATTAGTGGAGGAAGATTCTGATAAAAGAGGAGTTTCTTCATCAATTGATTTTGGGGGCAATTTAATTGCACAAGTTTTAAAATCGTAATCTTCCAAATTTTCACCAGCAAAATGACCATAAATAGACAAAAATTCCATGAAATTTCGAGTTAAAAAAGGAGGTAAAGTGATATCGTCATTACTGTTGTTTGTATTTGAAGTTAGTTTGGTTGATTTGAGATTATTATGATTTGAATTATTTATAACTTTTTTGATAATAAATTCCCTTCTAAAACCACCAGGAACATTGATTGCGCTTGCAATGGATTGTCGTCTTTCGTTCAAGTTGAAAGAAGATCTTCTGGATAGTTTTATAGTTAAGTTATTGTCAGTGTCATTATTAGGCAAATTACTGTTATTAGTTAGGTTTATATTGGGAATATTTGAATTAGTTGAAATAAAAGAAACGTTATCTTTTGAGTTTGAATTTGCAAATTTGTATAAATCTCTTGTTATGTCACCACCTTGAAGAGTTATTGGATCAATATTTGGATTGCTTATAAGATGATTTTTAACGCTGTTTAATATTTCTAAATTTTCGTTTTGATTTTCTATGGTCAAGTTTTGTAGTTGGGAAGGTTGTTGAGGGGAATGATTATTTGAGTGAGACCAATTTGTGGAGGCGGTGAAGACTGAATTATTTGAGGAGATTGGGGGATCATGTTTAATTAAGGGTAGTTTCGAGTTACTGCTGTTATTATTGAGGTTATTATTCAAGTTATTGAGGTCGTCAAATGGGTTTGCGTTAGAATTTGGAATAGACACGGATCTTTTCATGAACAAATTTGACAAATTGTTGTTGCTGTTAGTATTGGTGGTATTATTTATTGATATGCTATTGTTTCTGTTTAGAAACGAGTGATTTAAAGAGTTGTAACTGCTATTTCTTAAATTCTTAAGATTCAAGTTTGAGCTGGAGTTGGGGTTGTAAAGATCATTAAGATGGTTATTCGAGGGAGAGTTTGCTAGCTTGAGAATGTTTTGGTGTCTGACAGGAGACCCAGCAACACCAGGGTCGCCAGCTACCAAGGACATTGGGTTGATATTTGATGAAAAGGAGGCATTTCTGTTATCTCGACCAAGGTAAGAGCTAGAGGGCATCATTAGCAGACAACAGAAGGCAGAGAGCAAGAGGGCAGAGAGCAAGAGGGCAGAGAAGAGAAGCAAAGGAAAAAAGCAGACAGAGAAAGAAAAAAAAGAAAAGAAGACAGCGTAGGAGAAGAAACTCAGAGGAAGGCAAACAACGAGAAGCTGGAGTATTTATACTTTTCGCCTGAGATGGATGCCCTCTCCTCACAACGAGTGTTATCTGCAGCCAGCAAATGGGCGCGTGATCTTATCGCAGGCGGCTCACTGCGTGATATGGTGTGCATGCGTGTGCAGCAGTGCGTTATAAGGCATTTACGTAATTGTACAGTGAACAGCGTTTTTCTCAGTGGGTTTTCCTCGGCGGGAAAGTCTTGTGCGAATGTGGTCAAAATAAGAGCGTGCGTGCCGCGGCGCTTGTGCGCCGGATCCACTGCGCTGGAACGCTCCTTTGTATTTACAGAATGGATGCTTCTGAAGTCAGAGCAGCTTGATGTGCACAAATAGCTGCATTAGATGTTAGGTGGGAGAAGGAGAGCTCCTATCTGGTCTTTCCTCTCAGTTGAGAGTATGTCAAAGTTTTTGCAGGCATTCAACGTACTGGTCACCTCGAGCTGGATGCCCAACTCCTTGAAGAAGTTCTTGTTGCTTTGATCCAACATTCTTGTTTTTTTCCCTAGTCCAATCACCAACAAGTCTGGTTTGGGGTGAATCAACCTGAATATGCTCAAAGATTTCTCATTGAACTTCAAAATAAAGTTATTGATGATTTCATAGTTATTCGACAAATCAACCTCAAATGTTTCATTATTAAGTAGTATTGCACCAACAATTTTCTGTTTTTTATTAATCTCATTGTCTGTACTCTCAGGAATAACGTTTGTTGATCTGATGATTAGCCCATTTGTTAATAGAAACCCATTCGATAATACTGATTCCACTGAATTTTTTGGTCCAGTCAATCCGGCATAAATATCGAATTTTGATAGCGCAGTATCTCCTTCCTTTTGAGTTTTCAATCCACCCAAATAAACAGAACTATTCTTGCTATGAAATTCTCTTCTTAACCCTAAGTTACCATACTGTGCAAGTTTTCCGACACTTCTTAACCATCTGCTTGCTGCCATTTTGATTCAGTCTGTTTTTCTTTCCTCACTATCCCATCACTTCTCCACTGAAATCTGCAAAATATCAAATCCGGATTTGTCTTGCGGATTTACCAGTCCGCATCACATGATTTTTTTTTTTTCATCTACGGAAATACCCAACTGAGGGAGGACATAATCAACCTGAATTATTTTGAATAAAATAAATATAGTGCATTTTGGGTTCATTTTCATAAAAAGTTATTCTTCAATATACGTCTAATATCTGTTAATAATGCCCGTCAAACCACTATCAGCAACATCCCTTTCCATGAATGGTTTGGGCACATTCATACTACCCGTATGTTTCCTCTCTTTTTTGCACTTTTCCGGCCTCTTTAAACTGTTATATTAACATCATTAATCGTTTTTCTTTTCTATTATTCTTTTTTTCTTTTTGGTCTTATTTCATTTCATTTCATTATACTTGATACAGTGCAAAAGAATAGTTTTACAATATTGTAACTGGAATGGTTCCGCCGAGGGAATGAGACAGTTCATTTTGAATGAATTAAAAGATTATGCTGCTTCAAATCCAAAAATCGAGTTCAACATAATCAAAAAAACCGGCCATCCTGTCGTAAAAGGTTACTATCCTTACAACCAAGTTAAATCAATTTGTGTTAGGAATTTAAAACCCTTTGAAATCAAAAGAAAATTGGATTTAATCAAAAATAATTCATCTGCTCAATTATCTTCATACAAGAATAACGTCACAAGTAAAAACAAAAACCCAAGAGGTATTTGGAGTCCCTTTCATGTTCCACCCTCTCTAAGACACAAAATTTAATCAAAATTCACCTAAATATCTACAAAAATCAATATCTTATTAGCTATTCATTTATTGTATCATCTTCTTTTGTAAATACTACATTTGTCTACATTTCTATCCAATTAGTACTCATAACTTAACTTTTTATATTCTATAAATCTGTAGACTTTAAAAACAATGAAACGTAAATATAAACAAAAATTGAAATTTTATAAATTTATTAGCTTATAAATTTATAAAATTGTAGGATAGAAACGAAATCAATCAAAAACCAAAAATCAAAAAAAAAGAAAAAGACTGTAATGAACATTCAAGAAAGTGAATTTAAAATTCATAAAATATATAATCCAGCTATATATACCAACAATAAAAAACATGAAATTAATGAAAGGAAACAAACAAAAAACCAAATAAAAAATAAATAAAAAAAACAAAACGTATAGGATGATAATTGATATCATGTACAGAAAAATGTATTATACAAAAAAAAATGTAACCTTTTACAGTTTTTATGTGATATTAATAATTGGAAAATTTGGGGTTGACTTATTATTATGGTTCAAATGAAATATTTTCTGACTGCTCGATTTTCGACTCAATAATGCTTTTTTTGCTGCAATTTTAAATGAGGTAGATTTTTGTGCAAAGAATTTTCTTCGAGGTCGATAATTTTCTGTATTCTTTTCCTTTGCCGGTTCTTTATTGAAAATCGGATCAGACTTTCTGCTATAATGAACACTTTTACTTTGAGATTTAGTTTCACTATTTTTGCTATTATTATCAATTCCGATGGCTATACTGCCCTTAGTGATATTTTTTCCATTCTTATCACTATTTTCACTTATTTGAGCAGTATCATTGTTATATCCTGTCTTTTGAATATTTTTGGCTTGGTTATCGCTATTAACGTAGTTCAAGTTGGGATTTACCTCTGTAGATGACTGAGAATTATCATATCCATGTTTATTTTCCTTTCCAAACAAGTTCTCAAGTCCTTTTGTTTTATTTTTATTGGGTGTATGGTTATTGCTATTGGTGACTTCAGATCCATGAGAAACTAAACTAAACGTAGACTTTAACGATCTTAAAGAATAAAATGATCTTTTTGATGCTAATTTTCTCAATCCCCTACCATCATTATTTTTTGCTATTTCAACAATACTCGGAGGTGGAATTATTCTATCAATATTATCGGCAGAAAGAAAATCACTTGACGACGATTTGGGGAGTGATATTTTCTGCTCCATCTCTTCCTCCACATAAGAATCATCAATTGAAATCGAAAAAAATTGTTTCAAATTCGGAGTTTTCATTTCTTCATCTTCTATGTTATAATTTTTCGCATCAATTTTTTTATGTGTGGGTGAAATTGTTAAAGTGTCCTTAGATTTATTTTCCTGGAAACTTGGGCTGTTAATCGGCGGTAATGCATCCAAATCATCATCTGAAAATATTGAAGTAACACTATCACTTCTAGATTTTTTCAAAGGAGCTTGATTAAGATATTCTAAGTAATGATCAATAATAAAGCAAAATTCCTCAAATTCAGAACTTTCAGACCCTTGTAGCAAATTTCCACTGCAATAATTTATCAGTAATTCATCATTTCTTAAAATATCTTGGTAATGAACCTCATTTTCAATATAATATATAAAACTTTCAACTTTAAATTTTTCATACCACAACGATTGCAAATATGACAGGTATACTTTATTTGAAAAATTTAATAACAAACTTTTTGTCTTTGTTTGTAAAGGTATTAAATTTTGAACAAAAAATAGGATCTTGAAAAAACTAGATATTGTCTTTTGAATAACTTTAAACTCACTCTTTAGAACAATATATTTTTGATTAATTCCCATAATATCTAATGAAGTTATTTCATAAATTTCGGCATTGTAACTTTCAGCGGAATTTTCAATGGAGTTTTCAACAGGATTTTCTAAGCTAGTCTGAGCAGTGGAACAACCCTCCAAAAATTTTGAGCAGTTAAGATATGTTTGAATATCAAATGGAGTGCAATCAGAGATACTTGATAAATGATTCAAACAATTAATCCAGCTCATCATAGTTTCAGTTGAGCTAGATTTTAATAATTCTCGAGAATCAATTGAATCCAATACTCTTTTATCCATCCAGGTTAAACAACTATCAAAATCATCATCAAGATTGTTAAATTCAGAATCCAAACTAACATAAAAACTATTATCGGTTTCTTTGAGAGACGATCTGTAGGCAAAACATTTTCTCAACGGAATAGAGCAAATAAGGTTAGGGTTTGCACTATGAGTGAAAATATTGTTAAATGAAAGATACGAATTAACTTCCAAAACTTTTAATTTTTCTTCCAATTCTGTAGGGTTATTGAAATTATTATCATAAAAATCATTTTCAAAGCATTCTAGTATTTCTTCAGTAAGATTGCTAATCCAGCTTAAATTTCTGAATAAATATAAACCAAAAGTTGTAACAATACAATATGATTTTCTCCAGCCATTACTATTAGAGTGATTTTCATTTAAGTCTTCTTTAAAGTTTTTTCCACGAACTTTATTTTTCTTTCTGTTCTTGATTAAAGAATTTGATCTTGAGTGGTATAAAACACCAGCTTTTACAATACTAACATAATAATGTTTTTTAATAGTGGAAGGTTGTTCACTTAGAGAAGTTGAAGAGCCTTGACTATTGATTAAAATATCATTTTTGAATTTAAAGGAAGAGCTTGCAGGAGATTTAATTGGTGGATTTTCATTTGAATTCTGATGATTAAAAACTTTTAAACCAAAATTAGAAGATAAATAAGGGGATATTAGGCAGTGTTTTGTAAATTTTAAGGCCAATTTATGAGATGATTTAGGGATAGAGTATTGGGATGATGAAAATGTTGTCTTGGGGAAATGTTCACCATTATACTCCACTAAATTTTGAAAAATGTCTTCATATGAGTCACTGAGGTCGAACAGAGATAAATCTAGTTTCATGAAATCGAGATCTTTATATGTAGAAGAAGAATAAACCAATGAGTTTAAATTTGATACACTTGACCACCCGAAAGTTGAATTTCTTCTTTTTAATTGAGGACTTGGATTAGAAGATACTGATGGTAATGTGACAGTATATTTAGCGGAATCGAAAACTTCAGATATTGATTTGAAAGGGATTGCAGTTATATTGTCAAAAAAGTACTCGGCTAAATCTTTACAAAGCAAATTAAACAAGGGGTCTCTTTTCTTAAAATCTGAATTTTTTGATTTTTTTAATTTTCTTTTGCTATCATTTTTGAAATCATTAATAATGGCGAGATAATCCAGTTTTGTCATTTTAGTTTTATTATTTTTGTTAAAATGATCAGTATGAAGAACCACTAGAGAGAACAATAGAGTGTAAATTTCATCGATTGAGTTGAATAAGCATTTATCAGTTGTTTGAGTAATGAATTTTTGGTCTTTTATGCGTAGACTGATGACATTTTCAAAATGTTTTAATTTTAGGAAATATAGGTAGGTGGTAGAAATTGATTCTAAAACCATGTCAATTTTTTCAGTTTCGCCAGGTAGTTTATGAAAATATAGAAATTTTCTTAGAATTAAATCGACCGGTATTGAATATACTTTTGAGATCATTTCTTGGACCGATAAATTGCCTATAGTTGTGAATAGAAGGTAGGAATCTTTCAAATCGTCTTGGTGGTAGTAGCTATCGATATTTCTAGAGGCGATATCAAAGATTTTGGAGTCAATTAGGGAATGGTTGAAGGGGTTAATTTCTTGTTCCAAACCAATTTCATTATAAAACAAGTTGAAGAAAAAAACGTACAAGTAGTATAGTAGGCAATTTTTATAAAAGTTATGGTCAGTTCCATAGGAGTAATCTGAGAAATCGTAGCTTTTGGGAGAATTGATGATTAAGTCGTTTTTATTTTTCAAGGGAAAGGAGAATTTTGAAGATAGGATGTCTATAATTTCGTAGGAATAGCCACCTTCTAGTAGTTTAAGAATGTAGGATTTATAGTCATCATTTAAGTGAGGTTTAGGGACGTGGGATAGATTGAAGCTGTCTAGCAAGATTTTTTTTTTTTTCAAGCCTGAGTTTGAGGTATCATCAAGAGAAGATAGAGAAGTTGAGGTGGAGTTTGTGATTCTTTTATCGGAGAGAAGACTTGGATAGGATATAGTTGAATCATTTGAGAATCTTGAAAGGAAGTTGGGAATTAGGCTATTTTTTCGATGAGGAGGGTTCAGAAGGGATAGTCTTGTTTCGTAGTCTAGGGAATGGGTTAGAGGGGTGTCATTGTCAAAAGCTACAGATCTTCTTTTGTAGGAGTGAATATCATTTTGGGAGGAGATTGAAGATAAAGAGCCGACAGTTTTGCTTCTCCTTCTGTTGAAGGAGGATATTTTTGAGTTGGCGATAGAATTGAGTTTTGTTGGAGAGGCTGAGTTGTTTCTCTTTTTGATGAAGAGAGAAGATATGTTGTTGTTGGTGGTGGTGGTGATTGAATTTTTGGAGGATATGGATAGGCTTTTTTTTCTTTTTATTAAAGAAGCTTTTCGTTCAAGAATGTCATCTGTAGATTGGGATATAAAATTTGATAATGAGCGGTTAATATTTGCATTTGTATTTGTATTATGAGATGGTGAGATATTTGATTTTGAACGTAGGTTATTATCTGAGGCTTTTGTTGTTAAGGAGTGGTTGGAAGGAGAGTCAGTGGATAGGTCAGTAAAGAGAGAGGTTGTCTTTCGACGAAATTTTTTTAAAGGGAATATTAATGAGGATCTATTTTTGGGTATAAGTAGAGTGGAGGACGAGGATGCTTTTGTGAGAGATATTCTTGAAGCTATAGACGAAGCAGGAGAGCTTTTGGTATTGGTATTGGTATTGGTGTTGGTGGTTGTGCTGTTGATGTTTGATATGTTTATATTGTCTTGAGGAGATTTAGGACTATACACTTCTATAGAAGGAATTTGGAAGGATGAGGAATGAGAATTGGAAGTGATTAGCTGAAGATTTTGGTTTTTTGGTATGTTCAAGGACTCTAGTTTGTTGTAATTGAGAATATTTTTTTGGAATTTGTAGTTGTAGTTGGAGTCATTGGATAGGTAGTCGTCGTGGGATAGATAGTCGTCGTTACTTTTCAAGGCTAATAGACTTGAACCGCTATTGTGGTTATGATAAGTTGTATAGGTATCGTTGTAATAAATATCGTTATTGTTGAAAAAAAACTGGGAGGAGGTGCTGTTTAAGTTGAGAATATCATTGTCGTTATTATCGTAGATTACAGTGGTATTAAAATCGTCAGAATTGTCATCATCGTCGTTGTTGTAAAAGTTATCATTGTCATTGTCATTGTCATTGTTATTGTTATTGTTATTGTTATTGTTAGTGTTAGTGTTAGTGTTAGTGTTATTGGTGGTATTATTATTATTGTTGTTGTAGTCGTTTATTGGGGTTGCTTTTGAGTCGTAGGTGATGGTGTTGTCTAGACTGAGCATATCGGAGATGTTGAAGTTTGAATTTTCTTGGTGAATATTGTCATTGTTGGACATATTTATGTTGTTGGAGCAGTAGGTGCTGGAGCGCGAGATGTCTCTGTTCGAAACTGAGGATAGCAGAAGGGAGGAGGAGTTGAAGATGGACCTTATGGTGGCAGTGGAGCCCTGGGGCGAGGAGTGCTGGCAGT